>JAJIBD010022629.1:0-220000 GCA_021461705.1 Cryptotis parvus | reverse complement strand
AAGAGGGTCTGGCTTGTCAGCAGCTTGGGGGTTGTAAGCAACGGATGGTTGGCCTGCTGGGACTATGGGACCCAAACAAGGTGAAGGCCTCAGCATTCTAGGCTTCTTGGGAAATTGATGTGTTGGTGAATGGAAACTTGAATTTCCCGGAGCCTAGATTTTCTTCCTTTCCTGGGTGAGAACTCAGTTTGCTGGTCCCATGATGGTTCTTCATTACTATGGGCCAGGCTCCAGAGAGGTGATTTTTAAAAAAATTTTTTATTGAACCACTGTGAGATATAGAATTACAAAGATCTTCATGTTTGGGTTTCGGTCATACAGTGTTCCAGCACCCATCCCCTCCACCAGTGCCCATTTCTCACTACCAATGTCCCCGATTCCCTCCTCCCTCCCCGAGCCTGCCTCTATGGCAGGTTCTTTATCTCTTTTCTTTTTCTTTTCTCTTTCTCTTTCTCTTTCTCTCTCTCTCTCTCTCCTCTCTTCCCTCTCTTACACATTGAGGATTGCATTACATGATTGCATTACATACATTTAGAGGTTATCATGTGTATCTTTTTGACTATATTCAATGTTCAGTTCTAGGCTGGTATTACTCTTTTCGATGATTATTAGCCCACTGTTCCCTTCTCCAGAAAGTTGATTTAAAGGGCTGGAGCACAGGCGTTGATTATGGGAAGCCAGATTACATCCCCAGCACCTTAGAGATGCCAGGAGCCACACCTCATCTCTGATCTCCAAAGTAGTTCCCATGCTCCTTCGGATCTCTGCTTGGTCCTTGGGTAGAGTAAATTAGAGTCAGGGGATGGAGAAATGAGAGAAAAATCTCGATGGCAATTTGTGCAGTGAAGCAGTGTCTGGGTCGGAGAGGAGCCGGGGTACATGTGACTGTTCTTCTTTTAGACCTTTGCCTGGAAACAGGAAGTTTGTTTGGCCCATTTTACCTGCTGGGGCCACTGGCGAGCTCCCTCAAGGCCTGCCCGGTTGCTGTTTGTCCTATCACAGCCAGTTGCCGTGGAGACCGTGGACGTGAGCCCTGCAGCCTTTGGGCTGCAGGAAAGGAGCCTTATGTGAGGATGGGGCCTTTGCACCAATATATATATTCCAAAGCAACAGGTGAGCCTCAGATCATTCTGGTCTGGTTTTTTTCTGAATCGTCTCTGCAAACTGAAAGAGACAAAAACATCTGCAGAGTTGAAGGCTGGAGCTCATGCAATTCAGATCCATGCCCCAACATTTATCTCTTGGAAGGGCTGAGACAGGGTGTGAACCCTCTTGGGTCTTGGGACACCTGGATTTCCCTCCTTCTCGAGAAGGAGAGATCAGGTGGCAAGCCATCTCTGAACTATCTGTATTTCCAGGGCAAACATCCGCGCCCAGGGAAGTTGGCATATACAAGGCTTAGGTTCCTACATGGGGTTTCATTGTGCTGCCCTGTGGTCACCAGAGATAGCTCTGGTCTATCATGGTAATCATAAACATCATCATGGGGCCTCTGCCAGGAACCAAATCTTCCGATCTTCTGAGGGTCTAAACCCTCTCTGGGTACATCCAAGCTGATCAGCCAATGGAAATGGTTTGGTTTGACACTGACAACCAAAGGCTTGCCTTTAAATCCATACTAAGTGCTCCAACTGCTTGGTTGCCATAGGCATTTGGTCATCATGTCATGAATGAACTGGTGTTGACGTGTATAATCTGGGTGCAACTCTTTCCAGGTGTGTACGGGCATGTGAGCACAGATGAGTGTTTCATCGCAATGTTGTAGGGCCAGAAGGGCCCTGAGAATCACTTGCTCTAGTACCTTCTTTTCCTCAGGGTAAACCTGAGGCTCCGGGAGATGCCTGAAATGACCGACCAAAAGCATAGTCAGGATTGGATGCCAAGACCTTGGGGTCTCAGGACATTGCTTCTCACATGGCTCTCTGTGTCCCCACTTCCACCTCCATTCCTTCCCTCTCTGGCAGGCTCCAATGGACAGGGTTCCCCCACCAAAGTGCTGGGAGTCTCAGATCTTGGGGGCTGCCTTCCCCAGGAGCTGGCCTACAAAGGGGTTGGAGGCCCATTGCTCTTCCTCTTCCTCGATTGCCTCTTCCTCTTTCCACATCACTCCCCCTGGAAAGGACACTGGGGCTCTCGAGACAAAGGAGACTGAAGGTCTGTGCTTGAATCTTCAGCCAGACATAGGCATCAGCTGCATACATTTGTCCCAATCCTTTTCATTCTCCAAACCTCAGTTTCTTTATCTAAAAAAGAGGAATTTTAGGGGGAGGGGTTTGTCTGGGGCCGCATTTCCTGGTGCTCGGAGTCTGTGTTCAGGGATTACTCCTGGATGTGTGGAGGCACCGTTTATGGTGCTAGGGATCCAACTGGGGTGAACTGTGGGCAAGGCAAGTGCCTTAACCTGTGCACTAGCTATCCGGCCCTAGAAGAAGAAATTTTTAATTCCTGTATTCTGAGCATCTCAGGTTTGAGGGGGACCAAGTGAGCGAAGCCCCTTAGCTATGTAACATGAGGCTGTAGATACCTAATAATCTAATCATGATGATTGCGTTTATCGTTCTCAGTCACTTTTTTGTCCTTTTACTTTGTTTTTGGCTGCAACTGCTATGCTTAGAGTTTACTCATGGGTCTGAACACAGGAGTCACTCCTGGCAGTGCTGGAGGGACGATATGGGATGCTGGGGATTGAACGCTGGTCGGCAGCAGGCAAGGGAAGCTCCCCTACCCACCGTACTCTCTCTCTCTCTCTCTTTCTCTCTCTCTCTCTGTCTCTCCTCTCTCTTTGTCACTTTTAAATTTGGTATAGGGTCCACACTTGCCACTGTTCAGAACTTACACCTGGCTCTGTGCTTAGGGATCCTGGGGCCATATGTGACACCAGGGATTGAACGCTTGTCAGCATTGTGCAAGTCAAGTGCACTACCCACTGTGCCATCTCTCTGGCCCCACCTCAATCACTTCATGCCTGACAGTACTATGACAGACCCAATCCACTGTGCTCTAAAGGCTCCTATAAAACCTTTTTACACTGGGATGGGAGCCCACCACCTGAAACTACGTAGATTCCGCCTGTGTTTACAGTGGCTTCCCTTCCCTTGCCTGCTGTCCCAGCTCAGGGAAGTCAGTTACTTCCAGAAAGGTCCCACAGGCTCTCCTTCAATAGCTGTTGCTATAATCAGTCTATCCAAGGTAGCAGATGGCGTTCTTCCTGGCATGTGGGGCGGTGGTGGTTGGAGGGCCAAAGAGAGGCCTGCTTCAGCCCCCTCTGCTCCTGTCTAGAATCACCTGCAGGCTCAGAGGCAGAGCAGGAAGTGATGTACAAGGAGTGAGGAAAGAGAAGCTCAAATGACCCCCACCTGGCCCCCTGCAAACCAGGACCGAGGCGTTCTTCCAGTTCTACAGCTCCTTTCAGCTCTATCTGCAACACAAGTAGGTCCATGAGTGCCTTCTCACCCACGATGTTTAGGGGGATTTGGGCTGCCTCCGGGGTTCCCTCCTTTCTAAAACCTTGCTTGAATCCTCCACACCGAGCTTCCGGTCTCCACCTTGAGGAACTTGGGAGCCTCCTGACCTTCTGCAAGGGCCTCCAAGCTGAGGAATAAGGCTGGGCCGGAGACCCAGACATTAGTGAGTCTCATACGCGGAGGACCTGGTGCTATCAGCATTGAATTTCTCTTAGAAGTGGTCGTTCTTGAGCTGGCCTGGCTCATGGCCTCCGAGGGTTCAGTGAGACAGCGGCTTGGCCCCAGACTGGAAGGAGCCTCCTTCCAGAAGTGAAGGACGATGGCGTGGAGAAGCCTTGAGTCCCGCATTGCCGTTCTGACACCCCCTTGTCTCCTCATCTTCTTTTGTACTTTTGGTTCCCTTATTTCTCACCCAAGTCTTCACATGTCTGACTGCTTGTCAGAGTGAATGGTCTTTGTGTGTGTGTGTGTGTGTGTGTGTGTGTGTGTGTGTGTGTGTGTGTGTGTGTGTGTGTGTGGGTGGGTGGGTGGAGGTGGGTGGGGGGTGGGGGTTCTCTTCATTTGTGTTCTGCTGGGTACCTGGAGGCTGCCGGTTTGTTGATTCAGACCATGCAGGCACTTGGTAGAGCACAGAGGGTCTGGCACACACTGGCCGGCCTTGTAGTCTTCCTGCGAAATAACAAAGTTCCAGAAAAGCTCCTCGTGCTGTTCCCAGGGCCCCTGTTTATGACTTTAGCATAGAAAGTTTTTATTTCTGAGTGCTTGAAGGGGGTGCCGGAATTTGCTCATCTGGAGCTGATGAAGGCAGTGGGTTGGGTCCAAGGGCCCCAGCCCCCGCCTCCTGGGGGGGGTCGGTGGTGTGTGTGTGTGTGTGTGTGTGTGTGTGTGTGCATTTGTGTCCATGTACGTGTGTGTTGTGTGTATACATGTCTGTGTGTGTGCGCGTGTGTGTGTGCGTGTATATGTGAAGTCTTCAGGGCAGGAACCAGTGCTGGCTAATTACCAGTCTGACTTGCTTCTCCCACCCCAGCGCACAAGGCTTGCTCGCTCAACAGCTGCTTCTTTGTACCGTTAAATATTTGAGCAGCCTGCAATCGTGGCCCAGTGCTTGTCACTGCCTGCTCCTGCCACCCGGAAAGAGCCCAGGTCTTGTGGAGGCCACCCTCATTCCCTGTGATTAGATATGGTGCCTGGCGGAGATAAAGAGGGGTCAGAGGCCCTCAGGGAAAGGGGGAAGGAGGCGGTGTCTTCTTTTCCCAGGAAACAATCCCTGTAGTTTCTGGAATGTTATTAAGAAGGTATCAATGTTGAATTCAAGTTCATTCCAGCACACAGAGGGTTCGGCAAGTCTAGCCAAAGGGGGTTTTGTGGGTCAAGGACTATGACCTCAACTGTCCATCACAGAAGTCTCTGTATTGACCCAAGGCAGGTCATTTTGTCATGACAGAATCAGCAGGGAAGAAACTGACCCTGGAGAAGAGGGACAGAGAAATATGCATGCTTAAGCACAATGCACACAGCATGTATTCACACGCACAGACACACGGGTGAGCTCTCACACTAGTCCTCAGAAAGACGTCCTAATTGTACACTCTCACAACACATTTGCTCATGCTCACATCCACTCTCACACAGAGCACTCACATCAGTGCCTTCATCCTCATCAGACACTCACACTCTCACCAGAGACTCACACTCACTCACATCAATGCCCTCACAGCACTCACACATTTTGCCACACCTTGGCCTACTTCCACACTCATACTCACACCTACACATTCACTCACACTCGTATCCTCTCCCATATACTCATACTCACACCAACAGTCTCCCATGCTCTCACACCAACACATTCACACTCACTCACATCTTCTCTCACAGACTCACATACTCTTTCACACCAGCATGCTCCCACATTCACACCAACAGATTCACATACGCTCACATCTCTCAGACTCACATTCTTTTTCACACCAGCATGTTCCCACACTCACCTGACACATTCACACATGCTCAAATATTCTCTCACAGATTCACAGTCACTCTCTTTCACACGAGCACTCTCCCACACTCACACCAACACGTTCACACACATCTCACAGACTCACATACTCTCTTTCATACCAGCACGCTCCCACACTCACACCAACACATTCACACACATTTCTTACCCACTCACACACTCTTTCACACAGCACACTCACGCTCACACCAACACATTCACACACACATATTCTCTCCCAGACTCACACACTCACTCTTTCACACCGACATACTCCCCTACTCACACAGCACAGTCATACTCACTTAGACCCAACACATTCTCAGAATCACATTCTCAGAATCACACCAGCACGCTCTCACTCACCTACACACTTTCATCACTTAGCAAAGGCACCACTGCCCTCTACTGGCAACTGGACCATCTTTTCCAGCAGTCCGAACCACAGAGAGGTCTTTGTTTCAGAAAATAATTGAAATACTAAGTGCAAAATAAAAAAAAAAAAAAGACCTGATGAGTATTTCATACAAGTTGGACCATCCATACATACATACACTCATTCCACAAGAAGTAACTGCAAGGGGGAAGGTGTCCACATCCCTGTTCTTAATTTGACATTCCTGAGTCGAGTTCTGTATTTATATTTCTGAAAGGAATGTGAGCTTAATGAGCATAATTTATTTCACCTTGTCCAGGTGTGGTGCCCAAGTTAAGCCCCTTCCCCCCCAGCTCTCAGAGAATAATTCCCACCTTCCCAATTTGCAGCTTCTGTTCAAGCATAATGGAAGAGAGAAGCACTTCTCCCTCTCTGCTAGGAAACCTTTGGGGTGCCGTAACTATCACAGCACCATGGACCTGGAAGGTCAACCAACATTTGCATCTACCAAAGTGAATTTTTAGTGTGAGAATCCCAAGTCTAGAGAGAAATTCACCCTAGCATTTTTTGATAGCTGGTGGACACTTCAGGTCCAGGAAGTCGCTTTCATGCTCCTTCAGACACCTTCCTGGATAGGGATCTTTGGAAACCATAACAGAATAAACCCCTTCATTTCAAACCTCCTTCTTTCAACTGATTTTCTTTTTTCTTTTCTTCTTCTTCTTCTTCTTCTTCTTCTTCTTCTTCTTCTTCTTCTTCTTCTTCTTCTTCTTCTTCTTCTTCTTCTTCTTCTTCTTCTTCTTCTTCTTCTTCTTCTTCTTCTTCTTCTTCTTCTTCTTTCTTCTTCTCCTTCTCCTTCTCCTTCTCCTTCTCCCTTCTCCCTTCTCCCTTCTCCCTTCTCCCTTCTCCCTTCTCCCTTCTCCCTTCTCCCTTCTCCCTTCTCCCTTCTCCTTCTCCCTTCTCCCTTCTCCCTTCTTCTCCCTTCTCCCTTCTCCCTTCTCCCTTCTCCCTTCTCCCTTCTCCCTTCTCCCTTCTCCCTTCTCCCTTCTCCCTTCTCCCTTCTCCCTTCTCCCTTCTCCCTTCTCCCTTCTCCCTTCTCCCTTCTCCCTTCTCCTTTCTCCTTTCTTCTTCTCATCACACCCAGCAATGCTCAGGGGTTACTCCTGGCTTTGCACTCAGGAATCACTCCTGTTGGTGCTTGGGGGACCATATGAGATGCCGAGGATCGAACCCGGGCCAGCATGGGCCGGCCGCATGCAAGGCAAATGCCCTACCTGCTGGGATATTGCTCCGGCTCCTCAACTGATTTTCAAACTCTTTGTTCACCCTAAGGTTATTCCAGACAACTTAAGTAGATACTGTTCAGTACAATTCCATTCAAAGTTTCTGATCCTGGTTTAAATTTTTTTCATCTTGTGCTGTTCTTTCCTGAAATTAGGACAATATCCCACCACCCACATTTTTGGGGGTTTAGATAATGTAATTCACCTGGTTCAAAATCAAAACAAATTTTAAAGAAAAGTCTTTTTTTTTTTTTTGAGTTTCAGTCCTACAGTGTTTCAACACCCATCTCTCCATTGTGGACATAATTTTGGCACCACATCCATCACCAGTGTGCGTGTTAAAGAAAAGTCTTATGGTGAATTTTAATTCACCTCTTACCAATCTACAGTTTTACCCTCATGCCTTTCTCTTCTGCCAGGGGTAACCATCATTGCTAATTTCTATGTGCATTTTTTCAGTATTTCAATATGCAAATGAAAACACACACAAATTTACGCAATTGTTATTCTTGCCCTTTGGAACAAAATGGGAGCTCAATCTATAGGTTTGAGCCTTCTGTGTCACCTAATACTATATCCATTGAAAACTTTCCACATAAATGTATGACGCCAAATGTCCTCATTTTTGTTTTATACTCATTATGATTTCACATTGTAGCTTATATTGTAGCTTATATAACCAGGAAGTTTGTTTCAAGAGAAGTTTTTGCTTTCAGATTACTAAAAGTTTTCCTCCTTCCCTGCCTTATCCTGGGCTCTGTTGAATAAAATTATTTGAAACAGCAATGTTCAACCTCTGGAGTAAGTTTAACTGCTTGACCACTGTCTCACCCTATGTGTTTTCCAGGACTCACTGCTGAGCAGCCACTGTCCACTCAGTGAATGCTCCTCCAGATCAAGCAATGTCAAAGTGAGTTTTCCATCGCTATGGACAAAACACTGTGTCGGCTAGATCATCTCTGACGTGGATGAGAGAGCTTAGATTCCAGAGTTGCTCTAAGAGGGTTAATGGGGGGTGTCTGAAAGGGGTGTAGGTGGGTTTTCTGAGGCTGATAGAGACAATCATCTCCTGTGTGGAGATCATTCAATCTGTGTGGTTTGGGAGAGGTACTGCACCCCAGTTATGAGGGAACCAGAAAAACGTGGCATGTATGAGACAACAGCCAGCAGTGTTGTGATGGTATCTTGTCCCTCCCAACACTGTTCAAAAGCTCTCCAACACTTTCCCAAGAGCCTCTGCATGTGAGGCTGGACAGAGGGCTTGTTAACCACATTCCAAGTACTGCGGCAGTTCTCACGGTGGTTTGCAGCCACACGGCAGCTGGTGGCTTTTTAACAAGTCATGTGGACTTGTAGACTGAGCTGCCACCTGAATGGGCTTTGTTGTAGGCCATCTCCAGCCTGTCCCTCAGGCAAGAGCTAAACACGATGACAGAGAAGTGATGGCTTCCATAGGCTTAGGGCCACTTCCGGGATCCCAGAGGACCAGGTTCCATGTGTCTGTCACTGTGTAACAAGGCTACAAGTCTGCATGAATGAAGCCGTCATGGCTCTCCTTCACAATTCTCAGACCAGAATGCAGGCAACGCTTGCCATTTTGACTGGGTCAGGGGATGGTTATTCCCTGGACTTCATTCTGGGTGTTCTGAGAAGTCCATCGTCTGTCGAGTGCTTCCCTTGCATGTCTTTCCTGGAAGGTGGATCTCTTCCATATCAGCTCCCAGAAGTAGAAGCTACCAGCCTTTTAAAAACCTGGACTGAGAGGTTCTAGGAGGTTCCTTTGGTCAAAGTCTATAGTCAATACAAATCCCAAGCTAGCCTGGATGGGAGGAATATATACATCCATGAAAGAGCAGGTGGGGAAGATTCACTGGGGCCCCCTTTGGAGAGTCACCATCCCCTGTAGAGAGCTGTGGGTGAGTGGTTTTTTGGGCCCAGCCTTAGCTACCTCTGCAGTGGGGAGGTGATGGGTCACACACTTGACTTGTTTCAATGCTCACACATAGGGCTGTCATTTCTTTTGTGTGTGTGTGTGTGTGTGTGTGTGTGTGTGTGTGTGAGATCACACACTTTATTCATGGTGCTGCCCTTTATCCGTGGGGGGGGGTTGTCCACACTCTTTAATGGTGGTGGAGCTCACGTATGTTCTGGCTGCAGTGCTCTCTGGAAGCTTCTGGGTACTCATACAGGCATTCACCCAGACTCACACATCTCGCCTGTGGTGCTCATGAGGAGAGAGTGACCAGCTGCTGGGCTCATGAGCACTTAGCTAGATGCCAGAGATCACAAACTCTGGTGTGGGTGCAGGGTGACCCAAGTAGCAGTGCTCGAAGATGCGGCAGCACCAGGGATCAAACATAGGAATTACACCGGCAAGTGCTTTTAGCATGGAATCATCTTCTGGGCTCAGAGGGGCTTCGTTAACAAAGCAAAGGGAAGGACTTTGGAAGCACGGGAGAGTTAGTGCAGATCTATGTTCTTTTATTTTGCGTTGTATGCGTATACAGATATGTGTTCTTTTATTTTACATTGATTTATGCATTGTTAGTTTGGGGCCTATGTCTAGTAACTATCAGGAGTTAATCTGAATGTGGCCCTGCATGGCTGGACCTGGAAATGCTCAGGGGACCATGTGGTGGCAGGAACAGAGCCAGGATTGGGCATGGACTTGGCTTGCACCCTTAGCACTGAACTCCCCAAACTGACAGAGACAACTTCCCAAAACAGAGAAAGGGAAGGTGGATACTGGTCTTTGCCTCAGACCTTGAGACAGAGAAGAAAACCTGCTTGAATCACAGGTGAGCTGCAGTTAAGGACATCCGGAGGGAGAGCACATACCTAGCATGTGTGTATGTGTGTGGGGTGGGGGCTGGCATTTGATCCCCACTCCCTCTCTGCTTCCTTGAGAACCAGTGCTGTGACCCCCTTCCCATAAAATAGTATTCAAGGAGAGACAGCTCAAAGGGCCAAAGATCCAAGTCTAATTCCAAGTACCACCTGGTCCTCCGAGCACTGTTGGAAGGCATCCCAGAGCACTGTAACAGGAGTAGCCCAGGAACTGCTGAATTTGCCCCACTATCCTTCCAGAAAGAATCTGAATATCTCTAGGTGTCCATACCCGCTGCAGGCGGGTGTCACCACCACCAGCCATCAGAGGCTGGGCTTCCTAACCAGCAGGTATCTTTGCTGATAGGACAGGACAGGACGAAATAACACCTGGTCTGGCCTTTTCCGTCCTTTGCCTTCTCCCTCTTGTTCTGTTTCCCCACCACCTTGAGACCCACACCTGGCGTGCCTCGCTTTTTGTCAAAAAGACTCCAACCTTGTCAACTCCTCAGCCTTGATAAATCCTCCCAACCCCCCATGCCCTCTCCCACTGGGCTTGTCTGATTAAAGCTTCAAGAAGACACCCCCCCAACTGCCACCCCTGCCCCCAGAGTATTATGTGGGTCTGTCCCCATTCTCCAAAAAAGAAAAACACAGTGGAATGAGGCTCTTGAACAACTACCCCCCACCTCCCACCCCCTCCCATATCCCAGTGTGGGATTGCAGAGAATGAAGCCGACCACGTCAGAGGGAGCAAGACAAAGAAGATGACAGAAAGTGTGATAAAGAAAAGGCGAAGAAAGATCATCAGGCTATAGCTGCCCAGGATCTGGGGGCTTGAAAGGCCAAGTTTCTGCCTCAGAGGAGGAGAGAGCAGTGCCAGGGGGCCTTGGGGGACACGGCAGGGTGAGCGGGAGCCTTTGGAGGGCTGTGATGAGGGGACTGTGTCCCGGGCCTGCTAGTGCAGACAGGCACCCCCATGCAATCTCCTCCTCCTCCTTCTCCTCCTTGGCAGCAGGGCCCCACAGCGCCTGGGCCCCAGCCCCAGCCTCTCAGCCCTGCTCCGAATTTCACACCATGTCTAATCCAATCAGCGGCAGATTGCAAGCTCTCAGTCTACCTCCCAGGTCGAGAATTCTTGGCTGGCTCCAGCCATAGGTCCCATCCCCGGCATCGGGGCGCAGCAGTGGCTGTTCTCCTTATCCATGTAAACCCAGCTACACCTCTCCCCCCACCCCAGCCACCCGCTCCCTGCTCCACGAACCCCACCACATCACCCCTTCTGGGCCCACAGAGTTAATCCTATTTGCCTGCTCTGTCAATTTAAACAGCTTTAAATATGCTTTCTCGCCCAAGTCCTGGTGGCAGAACCCAATGCTGTTTAAAAAAAAAAAGAGGCATCAAAGAAGACTTGTGGGACAGGGCAGAGGAGGGGGCGCTGAGGGGTGCCCAGGGTGTCAACTCAGAAACCCCAAATCAAAGCTTGTTCTCAAACAACAACAACAAAAAAAGCACTCAAGGGGGGTCACACACAGCAAGTACCCAAGGCAGGCGATGTCGGGCCTCATTTGGGGCCCAGCTGGCAGGGGCCATGGTTGCGTGTGTGTGTCTGTGTGTCTGTGTGTGTCTGTGTGTGTCTGTGTGTGTATTGGGTGGCTCTGTACTGCTAGTCAAGAAGGGGAGAATTGGTCCACCTGGAGAAAGACACCCTCCAAGGCTCAGGGCTGTGGTGGGGTGGGCTCGGTGGGTTTTTCGGTAGGTGAGCCTTCCTGGCCAGACTGCAGTGGAGTTGGCAGTATGTAGGGGGAAAAGCTGACACAGTGTTGCTTGCTCTGAGGCTGTACCCCCAAGTCCTGCTCCAGGGCTTGGCACAGGTTCATGTACAAATGAGTCACTTGGAGACCTTGAACTAGATGCTGAACCTTATTGGCTGCAACTGAGGGAAGGGGTGGGACTCTGCATTTCTCCTGGGCTCCAAGGGGAGGGGACCCCTGAAGGACTCGGGATCCAGAGTTGCAGTCTTAGGGCCCCAGTGATGATGGGTGTTGACTTCTAGCCTTCCCACTGCTGCTCTCTCCAAGAGGGAGCAGATAAATCTTGCCTTGTGGTAGGCGACCTGAAATCCTGATTTCAAAGGTTTGCAGGGATGCTGTTGGCTGGAACATGAGATGGTTCAGCAGAGACAACCAGCCAGTGAATCTCTAGAGGAAAGTGTGAAGATGTTGGCTGGAGGCAAGGGGGTGCAAGCGACACTTAAGGGGGCCTTCACACCCCTAGGGTCTGTTATCTTAAGACACATCCTCAGTTGTGATGAGGGGAGCATCACCTGCACTCCGTCCAGGGCCTGGCTGGAAACTCAGAGCTACTGGGGCTTTAGGGGTGTGGGCTGAGGGACTCCGCTTGGGAATCAGAAGAGCTCTTGGCAGTTGGCTTTATTTTTTTTATGGGCGGGGAGGGAAGCTGCCTTCCCCAGTGGCTCTCAGGGCTTCCTCCTGGCTCTATGCTCAGAGATTACTCCTGGTGGGGCTCAGGGAATGAAGTGGTGGGGATTGAACTCTGGACCAACTGTTTGCAAGGCAAAGACCCAGCCACTATGCCATCTTTCCAGCCTCTGCGCTTGATTTTCTAACTTTTATTGTGACCTCTATAGAGAGGGGCAGACCTGCTGTCTCAGGGTTGCTAGAAAATAGATGTGGAACTACCATAGCAGCATTTAGCTGCCCTTTTCATAGACTTCCTTCGCAGTTGCCTTACGTGCCTAGATGCCAGTCAGCTGTGCCTGATCCCTAACCCTGACCCCTAACCTGACCCTAACCCTAACCTTGATTGTCTCAGAGGGACATGGGCACTGGCCCATGTCCCTTTGAAAGGATCAAAGTTAGGGCTCAGACACTCTCCATCTGATTGGGGGTTTGGGGCGGTGGGAACATGCAGGAGTTGAGCATGTCTTGGAGAGGCTTGAGGATGTGAGGACATACATGTGATGAGGACACACATGTGATGAGGCTGGGGCGGGGGTGGGGCTGGGGAAGTACCCTTGGATTCCAGGAAGGCTCAGATGGCCGAGCTCCCGGAAGACAGGAAAGTGAGCTGAGCTAGGAAGGCGGTGGGAGGAGGAGAGCACTTGCGCTCGCGCATGTGCACGAGAGAGGGGGTTGTCACCAACACAGCACAGCAATAGCCACCCTGACCATGACATGGGGCCTGGGGCACTGAGGAGGGAGACTGAGATGTTGATGGGAGGGGCATGTTATCAAGGGAGAGTCCAAAGCCAAACCACAGGACTCAGGAAGGGGAACGCAATCTCTTCACCGGAAGCTGCCCCACATGGCACACAAGGTGTGTTTCCCTCCCCACACATAAACACACAGCCTCTAGGCCAGCAAACCACCACAAGTGCAAGATTTAAGGAGGCACCTGCTCTCAGGAGTTTCCTTTGTCTCCCCTGAGGCCCAGCCCTGCTTGGGGTGGGGGTGGGATTGTTTCAGAGAGGAGGGGATGCTGAGGATCAGACAGAAGATCTGTGGGGGTTGGTGAATGCACCTTCTCAGCTCAGGGTGAGGGGAAGTCTGCCCTTGAGTTCTTCCCATTGCTGGGAAGAACCATTGTCTGTCAAAGACAATGGTTGGATTGCAGAAGGTTTGTAAAGCTCTGTCCACTCACATCTTCCCCTCAGAATGGTTTGCCTTCCCAGAGTTAGCTCTTGACTGCATTAGTGGGGAGACAGAGCAGGGAGGGCCTGGCTTCTCTCAGTAAAGCCTGTGTTCTTCCACTCAGCAGAAGGCAATTTCTTTAAGAATTCCTGCCTTTCTGCTCCACATCTCCTCAAACCCCCACCTCCCAAATCTCTTTTTATAACTCTCCATGTGGGTACTGGTGAGGAAAGGTCATTTCTGAGGAAGTAAAAATGGCCCCAAGGACCTAAATGCTAATGGATCAAAGGGGTCCCTCCTTTCCCCCTTTTCTTTCCTGGGTCACTCCCCATGAAATTGGTGCTCCCTCAGGGCTGACTCAGTGAGGGCACCTCCCTGCTTCCTGGGCAAACAAGTGCCTGAAATATAATCTAGCACACCCCAGAGGGGGCTCGCAAACAACCTATGTGAGTCTTGGTCTCTCAGACACAAAGAGAAAAGTGCAGCATTCGACTGTACTCACCACCTCCACGGATAACGGACTGAAGAAGACAAAGGAAGGGCCTTGATGAGATAGTACAGAGGGAAGGTGTTTGCCTTGCGTGCAGCTCACCCTGGTCCAATACCTGGCACTGATAGAATCCCCTGAACACACAACCAGGTATAGCCCTTGAGCACCAGCAGGTATGGCTCAACCACCCCACCCCACCCCAAAGGCAAAAATGTCAAAACATTGCAGAGTCCTCTTTTCAGGCCCTTTTCTCTCACTTGAAGAAAACATTTGACTCTTTTTTCTCCAGAAATCCATGCTTTCCCAGTGGGAAAATACTGAATCCTTCTCCCCTCCTACTTGTCCTCCTCCTCTTTGTCCTCCTAGTCCTCCTCCTCCTATCTTCTCCTCCTCCTCCTTCTCATTATCATCCTTCTCCTCCTCCTCCTCCTCCTCATCATCATTCTCCTCCTCCTCCTCCTCATCATCATCCTCCTCCTCATCATTTTCCTCCACCTCCTCCCTCATCCTTCTCCTCCTCATCCTTCTCCTCATCATCATCCTTCTCCTCCCTCCTCATCCTTTTCCTCCACCTCCTCATCTTTCTCCTCCTCCTCCTCCTCATCCTTTTCCTCCACCTCCCCCTCTCATTCTCCTCCTCCTCATCATCATCCTCCTCCTCCTCATCATCATCCTTTTCCCTCCTCCTCCTCCTCATCCTTCTCCTCCTCCTCCTTCTCCTCCTTCTTCTGCTTCTCCTCCTCATCCTCCTCCTTCTCCTCCACGTCCTCCCTCCTGCTTCTCCTCCTCATCCTTCTCCCTCCTTCTCCTCCTCCTCCTCCTCCTCCTACTCCCCCTCCTTGCCCTCTATCATGGTCATCCCTCTCCTATTCCTTTAGGGACAAATCTTATATAAATCTTAGTGCTTCACCTCGTACATTTTATAAAACCCTTTCCAAGGGGTTTTAAACCTAGACTGTGACAGAGCAGTTGCCACCGTGTTTTGCCTCCAGTTTGCCACGCAGCAATGCCTTTGACAAGGTAGGGAAAGTAAGATTTCTTCCTGACAGAACAGTGGACATTTGTTGGTTCGTGTGTGTGTGTGTGTGTGTACACAAATGGATGCTGGTAACTCTGTCTAAGAGTGTGTGTGCTGAAGAGCTCACCCGGACACTGCCTCAGAGTGTGGGTGCACAAGGGTTGAAGAGGGGCTTCTTTGAGTCTCTTTCTTCCACTCGAGGAGCTGCTCCTCTGATGAAAGCCAAGAGGACACTGTTAATAGAGTCAATGAGCTCACTGAGCATGAGGAAAAGGGCTGAGTACTTGGAGTAAGGGCTTGGGGTGAGTTTTTAGGTACTTTCTTTGGGGAAGGGGAAGCTCCCAAGTGGTGTCAGGAAATATGGGAGCCTCACCAGTAATTCTCAGTCAACCAGGCCATTTGTTCAGCTCAAGAGTCTGATGATAGTGAGTTGCTTTCTAGGTTCTGCAGTTCTGGTGAGACCCAGACCCTCTTGGTGGTGGTAGAGACCTCCAGGGCCACACTCAGCAGTGCTCAGAAGCTTCTAGAGTGCTACCCACACATGCTCGGGAGACCATGGTCAGACACATGCTCGATGCATGCCCTCACCATTGGGCCATCTCCAAGCCCCTTTAGATATTCTCAAGGGTGTGAAGGACAGAATATTTGAAAGCAAGTTCCCCTCTTCAGGCTCATGCCAGCTAACTAGAGTCATAGGTGTGTGCCCTCTGTGGGGGCTTGGTTCTAACCTAATCCCTTGAGACTAATCCAGCTGCTTGGCTTCCTTTGGTTCAGCTGCCTTTCTCGAAGTTTCCCATTTGACCTCTGAACTCACACCAAATCAACTTCCAGCTCCCAGCTGCTATGATGTTCAGGCTTTCTTGGAGGGGGTCACTCAGATGCCCTGACAGCTTACTGGATTTTCTTGATGAGCCTTCTTTCTCTCACTGTCATTAAGGGGTATTGAGGCCTGGGTTCATTTTGTTGATGAAACAAGAATCTGCCTGTTGGTGACCCCATCTGGTCTTTCAACAAGTCCCACCACCATCTTGGGGGTGGGGGAGTGGTAGCTGGAATTTGGATTCAAGATGCTCTCTCTCTCCCTCTCTCCCCTCTCTCCCTCCCTTCTTTCATCCATCCCTCCTTCCATCCATCCCTTTCTGTTTTCTTTCTCTTTCTTTTATTTCACAACAGGAATGTGGCAAGTTCTCCAAGTCTAAGGAGTGTTTAGGGAGGCAGGTGGGCAAGAGGGTGAGAGAAGAAATATGGTGAGGCTCAATTATGGTTCAAAGGAAAAGCCATACAGGCCAGAGGGGGATGATTCAAAGAAGAACCCAGGTCCCCCAATTCCTTCCTGGCCATCACACCCTCGATGCTCACCCAAAGCCACCGCAACACAGTTCCAGGCATTTCTTGCCTCAGGGATTCCGCCATGTCCTGCTGGCCTGTGACAGATATCTGAGAGAAAGTAGAAAGAGCAAATTCAAACCACCTTATTTATTGGGGCAGGAGGCTTCCGGGGTGGTGGAAGCACGCATGACAATGCTCAGAGCTCACTCCTGGCTCTGCACTCAGGCATGATTCCTGGCAGGACTTGGGGGACCATCTGTGTTTCCGGGATAGAACCCACGTTGGCCACATGCAAGGTGATTGGCTTAACTTCTGTACTCTCTCTCCAGCTCCAAATCAACATCCTTGTTTTCTTAGGAGTCCCTTTCCCAGCAAGAGAGAGTGAAGCTCAGATATACAGTCGCTGTCTTTGTTTGAAACCATTTCTCCAGGGTCCCTGCTCTGCCCCTTTAGGAGTGCACCAAGGACAAGGGTGGACGGAGACCGAAAGAGTCACGTTACCAGTTTGCAACTTAAAGGTCAGGGTGTCTGCTAACTCCGAGGAAGCTTAAAGTTCAACTTCCTTTGTCAGAGGAGAAAACAGAGGTCAGAGAGGTAAAGGGGCTTGTAGAAGGTCACGCAGCCAGCTGGTGCTCGGGACTCCAGTGATTCACTGAGATACTGGCAGTCAGGGAAAAGGCTGAGGGTTCAAAGGCCGCTGGGTAGAAGCTGATGAGTTCCTGCTGCTGTCTGCCTCCAAGGGCAATGCAGCCTGCCTGGCCTTGGGGCCTTCCAGGTGTTCTGCTGAGGCAGATAAGGTAGAGAGCCAGGGTGGACTTCTCAATGAATTATCTACAAAAAAGCAGCTTTTTCCTCCAGTTCTTAGTAGTGCCCCCACACCCAGCTGATGAAACTCTCTCATTTCTATTTGTGCAGATTAGACGAACAGTCAGAAGACTCTCTGGGCCAGGCAAATGTTAGCCCTGGATTGATTTGATTTATTTGTATTTACTAATTGGTTCTATCTATCTATCTATTTATCTATCTATCTATCTATCTATCTATCTATCTATCTATCTATCTATCTATCTATCTATCTATCTATCTATCTATCTATCTATCTATCTATCTATCTATCATCTATCTATAATCTCTCTATCTATCTACTCATTCATTCATTCATTCATTCATTAATTCATTCATTCATTTTTGGGTGTTTGGATCATACCCCGGAGGTCAGGCCTTATTCTTGGCTCTGTACTCAGGGATCACTCCTGACAGGGCTTGGGAATTCAATGCATTCTGGGCTCTAACCCCAGCTACCTGCATGCAGAAGCATCTTAACCCTGTACTATCTTTTCAGTCCTTCTCGAGATTTATTTTTAACCGTCTGTCTCTAGCTTCTTTGTTGACCCTGTCATGTTGGGGTTATTGGGGAGGGGCGGGTGTTGATGGGCCTTTAATGTTTTTACCCCCTTTGCTCCCTACTTTGTAGCCACAAGGAGGCTTTTTCATGTTCAGCAGAAAGACATCCTGCCTGGCCACGGAAGCCCATCTCTCTCTGCATTGTTGTTGCAAATGAACTACTTATGTCACCATCTGGGATTTTTTTATTCTTTGTCTTTCTTTTTAAAATACTACCTCTCTCTTTATCTCGCTCTCTCTCTCTCTCACATACACTCACACCATACACACACACACACATTGCTACCATGGAGATACAGCCTGGATCCTTGAGGGAAAATTTTGAGAGAGAGAGAGAGAGAAAGAGAGAGAGAGAGAGAGAGAGAGAGAGAGTTCAGTTTCATTTTAAGAGTTCCACTCCCTTGAGCCCCAGTCCAGAGCCTGTGGTCAGACAAGCACACCTGCTTCTCGAGAAGGGCCTAGTGACCACCAGCCAAAGTTCAACACCAACATCCAAGCACTCAGACGGTCCAGATGGGCATAGGGTGGGCCACTTCCCAGCCAAAGCCTGGTCCCCGCAGGGGAACTCTTTTCCTTTTTTATGCACTTAATGGAAACCCCTCTGGCATAAATTATAGCTGTCCCAAAGTGGGAAATCTTTTTATTTCATTTATTTCATTTATTTCATTTTCATTTATTTCATTCAATAGGTTTATGTTGGAAGGTGAAGGAGGTGGGATGGACCAGAGTGGGGTGGATCCACCTCAAACATGATCTCAACTCAGACAGGTGCCCACCCCAGCCCATATGATCTTCCTCATAGTCTACCTTTGGGGTGTGGCTGTACCTGGTAGTGCTCAGGGCCTACTTCTGGCTCTGTGGTCAGAGGTGACTCTTGGTGGGGCTTTGGGGACCATATGTGGTGCTCGGGATTGAATGCACTTGTTTTGTTTCTGGAGGTACCACTTAAGATGGATGACATTGGTGACATCCAATGGTGACATTGGATGGTTGTTTGCTTGTACATGAGACCAAAGCTGAGAGACCTTAAGCCATTTGCCTGAGCTCATGCTCTTGGGGTGCTGAAATTCAGATTTGAATGGAGACATTGAGAACTCCCAGAGTCACCCGTGACGCTCGGGAGTAAGTAATAAGGACTTGCTCCTTCCTTCCTTCCTTCCTTCCTTCCTTCCTTCCTTCCTTCCTTCCTTCCTTCCTTCCTTCCTTCCTTCCTTCCTTCCTTCCTTCCTTCCTTCCTTCCTTCCTTCCTTCCTTCCTTCCTTCCTTCCTTCCTTCCTTCCTTCCTTCCTTCCTTCCTTCCTTCCTTCCTTCCTTCCTTCCTTCCTTCCTTCCTTCCTTCCTTCCTTCCTTCCTTCCTTCCTTCCTTCCTTCCTTCCTTCCTTCCTTCCTTCCTTCCTTCCTTCCTTCCTTCCTTCCTTCCTTCCTTCCTTCCTTCCTTTCCTTCCTTCCTTCCTTCCTTCCTTCCTTCCTTCCTTCCTTCCTTCCTTCCTTCCTTCCTTCCTTCCTTCCTTCCTTCCTTCCTTCCTTCCTTCCTTCCTTCCTTCCTTCCTTCCTTCCTTCCTTCCTTCCTTCCCAAGGCAATGACCATATATTTTCCTTTGAGTAAGAGCTGTTGGAATCTAGCTCAGGAGCTAGCAGCCTGTTTGGCGCCAGAGAGGAAATCTTGGAGAATTCAGATTCTGGTGTCTGTTTGAAGTCACATGCATCCACTGTAGGCAGAGGCAGCTGGAGACAAGGCAGACATGCATCTTTAGGCTGTGTTATAATAAATATTTCTTGATAAACAGTGAAATTTGAATTTCATACCATTTTCTCTGGTCACACACTTAATTGTGCTTTTTTTGGGGTTGGGTTTTTTGACCACACCCAGTGATGCTCAGGGTTTACTCCTGGCTCTGGACTCACAGATCAGGGACACTAAGCAGTGTCACTGTTCAAACCAGGGCTGGCTGTATGCAAGGCAAGTAAGTCCCTTAAACCCTATAGTATATCTCCAGCACTTAATCCTTCCTTTGACTTGAATCAGAGGTGAAACTGTTCTTACTTTGTATGGTCCACCAGGAATGACAGTAGAGTTACAAGGGTATGTGGGACATAGCTACCAATGCAGCTTTAACTAACTGATCTTCCCCCTCCTGGAGAGCTCCCTGAAGGAAGATCCAATTGATCAGCCTTCACTTCACTTGATCACTTGAATCCCGTTATTCATCGATTTGCTCGAGCGGGTGCCAGTAACATTTCCATTGGACCCTATCACGTGCCAATGTAGCCCAATGGCATCTGGTTGATTCAGGAATATGAAAAGCCTCAAACCGTTCCTTCAGGGTCTTGACAAGGAAGTCTGACCATCTTGTAGGTGGGCGGCCACGTGATCTTTTGACATTCCTTGGGATCCAGTCGGTAATGGCTCTAGTCCAGCGGTTGTCTCCAAATCGCATTACATGTCCAGCCCATCTGATTTTCGATGCCTTGGCAAACGAGACAGCATCCCTGATTCTGGAATAGCGACAGAGGTCAGAACTCCAGATTCCTTCTCTCACTGGAGTGAGGCGTGATATTCCAAGCATAGCTCTTTCGATTCCTCTCTGGGAGACCCGAATAGCATTCTCGACCTGGGCCCTACGAAAGCAGGATGAGAATGCTTGATCAGCCTATTACAGACATTTCACAAAAGACGTTTGCACTGCTGTGAGTCGAGAGCATGCACAGGGCAAAGGGGTGGGGTGGGCATTTGAGCAAACCCATCCAGCCTCAAGCTCAGACAGGAACTCAGTTCAGACCAGGAGGGGACATTCTTGCATTCCTGCATACCTCACTTGCTATTTGTCAGAGCTTGATTCTCTTTGGATGGCACCGATGCCCGCCTTCTCTTAGTCTCCCTCCCGGGGCTCTATCTCGCTCACTATCTCTGGATGGCAGGTTTCAGACTGCAGTTTGCAGATCGTGATCTCAAAGGAAAGGAGATGAGTAGTACAGCCTCCTCTGCTGGGCTCTTGGCCAAGCTGCCCCCTCCTGGCACTGCACGTGAGACACGGTGGGTGTGGGTGTGTGTCGCGGGGCGGGAGGGTGTTGGGGGAGGGGTGCGGACATCCAAGGGATTTAGTGGTTCCTCATTTGGCGGGTGCAGCAAAGCAGAATGTGGCTGTTTGATTTCTGCTCTGATAGCATGGCACACAGATCAAAGAGAGAGAGCTCCTGAGAACCCTGCAGCCGGGTGACACCAGCTATACCAGAGTGATTGGGACAGGAAGAGTTGCAGCTTGGAACCTTAGTATAGGACACTTCCGGGAGGATCTCTAGACTGGAATTAGAGGGACCTGAGAGAGTACATGGGGTAAGGCACTTGCCTTTGCATGAGGTCAAGCAGGGTTCAATCCCTGGCATGCTATAAGGTCCCATTAGCCTTACCAAGAGCATTCCCTGAGCACAGAACCAGGAGCGGGCCCCTGAGCACTGACAAGTGTGGCCAAAGCAAAATTAGAAATTAAACTCCGGTGACCCTGGGACTCTAAGTTTGTATGGGGCAAAAATTCCTCTATATGATAAACAAAGACCTGGGGAGCTCTCAGTTGGGGGATCCAGGTCCCTGGATAACAGAAGCCTCACTCTCATCAGTGAGCACCCCCACCCCCAGCCCAGAAGGGAAGCAAGGTGCAAAGCCCATTTCCAGCTACTCTGAGGCTGGACGGGGGTGAATTTCCTGCAGGAGATCCTCTGCTCCTTGTGGCTGTAGTGCCTGATACTGGGTTCTTGGCAGCGCAGAGTGCCAAGAAAGGTACTTTTATTTTGGGGAGCAGCAGAACAGTTGGTGGTTCTCAGGGTTTATTCCTGGCTCTGTGCTTCGGGATCCTGTCTAGCAGGCTGTGGGGTCCAACCCAGGGATCCAACCTGGTCAGATACATGCAAGGCAAGAGTCTTACCCACTGCACTATCTCTTTGGCCCCCATCCTTTTATTAATTTTTATTAAAGGAACTTCTTTTTTACACTTTTTTGTTTTTGTTAAGACACTGTGATTTACAAAGTTGTTCATTATAGAGTTGTTTCAGGCATGCGATATTCCAACAATCTCACCCTGAGTGTCTCCTCCCTCCACTAATGTCCTTCGGTTTCTTGCCACCCCTCAGCCTGCCTCCTTGGCAGGTGTATAACAAATTTATGTCATATTACTTGCTCCAACAAAACTTAAAGGAATGGCAAATGGAATTATCATAAAATAAATCAGTAAAAGTCAGTTTGTGATGTTCAGTTGCTAAGTGACTTAAAGCAATTAAAATCAGATCATTTAAAACAATTTAAATGAGTTAATTCATTATTGAGAATGTATAAAATACCTTAATAAGCTAGGAGTAAACACACTTTGCTTAATCTAGTAGCGGGTAACCCTAAGTACCATTAGTGAATGTCATACTCAATGCCACATATTGGTAAGTTTATACTATCCTTTAGAAAAGGCCTTTGAGGATACACATGACAACCTTTTAATGTATGTTCTGTAATCCATAGTCTGGAAGGGAAGGAAAAGAGAAAGAGAGAGAAAGGGAAAGAAATAAAGAACCTGCCATGGAGGAGGGCTGGGGAAGGGGGAGGGAACCGGGATGTTGGTGGTAGGAGATGGGCACTGGTGGAGGGGCGGGTGCTGGAACACTGTATGACCAAAACCCAAACATGAACTTTTTAATTGTATATCTTTTTATTTGTATATCTCACGGTGGTATAATAAAATACTTAAAAATAAATAAATAAATAAATAAATAAATAAATAAATAAATAAATAAAAAAGAAAAGGCCTTTGAATGCTTCTTGCAAAACTGATTTCAAGGCTATGAGTTCCCTAAGCTGTTCTGTCTGTGAGGCTCTGAATTGTTCTAGAGGCATGTCTTTTTTTATTTCTTACCCAAAATTCTATTTTTTTTAGATTTATTTTTTTTTTTGCTTTTTGGGTCACACCCGTGATGCTCAGGGGTTACTCCTGTCTCTGCACTCAGGAATCACTCCTGGCAGTGCTCGGGGACCATATGGGATGCCGGGATCGAACCCAGGTCGACTGTGTGCAAGGCAGACACCCTACCCGCTGGGCTATCGCTCCGGCCCCCAAATTCTATTTTTTTAATATTTTATTATACCACTGTGAGATACACAATTACAAGATGTTCATGTGTGAGTTTCAATTATACAGTGTTCCAACACCCATCCCTCCACCTGTGCCCATTTCCCACCACCAAAGTCCGCACTTCCCTCCCCTTCCCCTAGCCTGCCTCTATGGCAGGTTCATTATCTCTTCTCTCTCTCTCTCTCTCTCTCTCTTTCTCTTTTTCTCTCTTTCTCTCTCCTTGCTTCCCTTTCTTACACATTGTGGATTGTAATATATACATTTAGAGGTTATCATGTGTATGTTTTTTGCCTATATTTAATGCTCAGTTCTCAGACGGTACTATTATTTTCAATAATTATAAGCACACTGTTCCCTTCTCTGTCTTACCTAGCCTCTGACCGTTTGTGGTATACCAGGTTTTGAAATATCATGCGACTGTTCCAGCGCCATAGGGATCGGGGTGTGTCTAGCTGTGGAGTCTGGACCTTGAGGATGACTGTGGTTGTGTTGCACGAGGTTTTCTGACTTCTGGGAGCCTGGTGGGGAACAGGCCAAGGAGCAAAACCTGTCCCCACCCCAAGACACCCATTAGGCTAGCACAGGGGGGGGGCAGGCAGAGACTCCGCCCTGCACCTGAATACCCGGTGTCCAGCCCTACAGCACCAGCAGCAGTTCTGGGCGGGGCCTCCAGGCCTTTATGGAGGGAGCTGAGATGAGGGGGAGGTGGCCCCAGTCCAGGCTCCCAAAAACCTGGTTGACGTAGTCGCTGAGTCCCACATGCCTGGCTTGAATTCGGTTTCTCTCTTGGGTCAGGCTGTGTCCAGCTGTGGAGTTCGGACCTTGAGCATGACTGTGGTTGTGTTGCATAAGGTTTTCTGACTTCTGGGAGCCTGGCAGGGGACAGGCCAAGGAGCTAGAGACATGTCTTTCTTGGGGTTAGTTTCCCTGAGCCTATTAACCTTTGGAGTAGGAGGCCTTCATAGTGAACATACTGGATGAGTAAGAGAATGAGTTTGCATCCTCCAGCCATGACTCAGAGCCATAAGGCAGACAGAGGGAAAGGAAGGAAGTCCACTGGGGAGGTTGTGACCTTTGGATCAGCATCCTGGAAGCCCCAGAAGAGAGGGGTTCCTTAGGAGGGCCAGTGGGAGCACCCTGATAGTGGGCTGAGAGGACTCCAACCTGGTTCAGGGCCATCCTATAAAAAAGGACGGAGGAGGAAGCAATAGGGGCTCCACAATATTTTTTTCCAGGCTAAGTTGGAGGGACGTGATTTCTCTGAATGGACAAGAACAGTAGCTATCACGTGACTGGGCAGCCCAGTCACTTGCTCAGTGCTTGATTGGGGAAGCAGAGGTGTGCGCTGCCTTATCTGGGGGGTACGTTGCCTTACCTGGGGGTTGGCTGCCTTATGTTTTGTCAAATGGAGGGCACAGAGGAGCCAGGCTGAATCAGCGTGCTATAGCTGGAATTGGTTTCCAGTAGACGGAAGAATCGTCTGAAGTCACCCCTTCTGGTGCCCGGCTGCCAGGTGGAGGGACTTTCAGGGTGAAGAGCATGACTGGGGGTGGGTAGAGGTGGGGGTGAACTTCTGAGTTTTTGCACCTGGAACCTTTGTCCTGAAACCTTGGCTTTTACTCGCTCTGCATGGGTCATGTGCAAGACACAGGAACAGACACCACGCAGACCATGCAAGCCCAAACCCCAGCACGGCCCTATTGCCCCTTCAGGGGAGGGCAGAGAGGAAGGGCAGGTCTAGTATGAAGCCTCCTGACCCTTTGTGTGGGGGTCAAGTCCTGTGCTGCTGCTCTCCTCTCTACCAGAATGTCCTTTTCAGCAACTTGAGCCGTTTTCCATGTAGAAACTCCCCAGTCTCTAGAATTGGCTCTTTGGTGGCTTCGTGAGAGACAGCAGCCCTGAGAGGTGCCCCAGTCACATGCTCTCACTGCAATGTCTCTCACCCTGCAGCCACCTCTGTGATTCTTTAGGAAAACCTTCCTGTTTTCATTATAATTGTGTTAGTTTGGGGACACACACCTGGCAGATAGCCCTGAGGGGCTATCTCCTTGTTCTGTGCTCAGGGAATCAGTTGTGGGGTTCAGATGGCAGGGATTGAACTTGGGATGGCTGCATGCAAGGCAAGTGTCCTACCAGTCTATACTATTTCTCCAGTCCCCAAATTCTTTCTTTTTTTTCCTTTTTTTGCTTTTTTTGGCAACCCCTTGCAAAAATGCTCAGGGGTTACTCCTAACTCAGCATTCAGGAATTACTCCTGGCACTTCTCTGGGGACCATATGGGATGCGGGGATTGAACCCGAGTTGGCTGTGTGCAAGGCAACACCCTCCCTTGTTGTAATATTGCTCTGGCCCCAAATACTTTCTTTTAAATTGAACAATGCAACCATTCTGCAAAGGTACGGAAGAATAATCAGAAAGATATCCTCTCAAGCACAGGCCAGTTCACTTCGGTGGTGATTGAGAAACAATATGAAGTAATAGATCATATCAGTTGATAACGAGCTCTTAGTACTGGAGCACTAACAGGGCTCCAGATTTTGAGTAGAGGGGGTGAGTGGACAGGATATGACATAGGGGCATGGGTGGGGGATTTAGACATTTCAAGATGAGGCAACTGTGAATACCAGGACCTTAAGTGCGACTCTCCTTGTTCAACTCTAATACCTTTGTGGGGGAAAGAAACCTACTTGTATCCACCACCCATTTAGGACCACTATGAACTCACAAACAACCTTTTCAGTTCTTTTAGCATCTGTGTATGATCTTGAATAGAATTTTTATTCCCAGATAGTCACTGTGGGTTTAGTGTTTGAATCGCTGTATCCCAGGGCCAAGCACAGAGCTGGCTGGTAGAAGGCCCGTGTGCGTGTGAAGAGCAGAGTCAATAGGTGAGTGAAGACCAGTAAGTAAGGGGAGAACAATGTGGCATCTAGAGCATTGAGCACCAAGGAGCGGCAGGTACTGCTCTCAGCAGAGGTGAGGGGTGCCACCCATGTGTTTCTGAACTTTTGAGAAGCGTGTAGTCATTGGCCTATTTTGGAAAATCTCCTTTGCAGAGAATTCTTGACTTTATTGATTTTGAATTCTATGTATTTTTAAATGATTCTGGGGCTACACCTGGTATGCTCAGAACTTGGTCCTGGCTCTGCACTCAATAATCACTCCAGGCAGTGATCAGAGGACCATAGGAAATGTTGGGATTGGAATGTGGGTCCCCCCACTTGCAAGGCAATTGCCTTACCTGCTGTACTATCTCTCTGGCTCCAAGTATTTTTGTTTTGTTTTTCTTTTTTGGATCCTTGACTTTAATGACCAGTGAGAACAAGAAATCAGTCTCAAAAGGAGAAAGCACTTTATGGTTAAATTGGGGTGAGGAGCGATGTTCTTCTTACCATGAGGTGGGCCAAAATGATAGCACAGTGGGGGTAGTGTATTTGCCTGGCATGTAGCCAACATGGGTTTGATCTCCGGCATCTCTGAGCACTGGCAGGAGTAATTCCTGACTGCAGATCCAGAAGTAACCCCTGAGCATTGCTGGGTTTGACTCAAAAGATAAAGAAAAAATACTACGCGGCACTTTTCCTTTGGTTTCTTTGCTTTATTGTGAGTATCTTACTCCTCCTCCTCTCTACTGACCTGGTGCTCCTGTCCCCAACTCTCGAAACTCCTGCACACTTGAGTCCAGCTCTGGGTAGATGCTCATTCCACTCTTGTGAGGACACCAAACTTGTGCTCACACTCCAGGGTTGGGAAGAATGTACACACTGCCCCCACCCAGAAATCAAGCGACTTGAGAATGTCCTGACAATCAAGTTAGGGGCTGTGAGGTGTCTTCTGTGACTGTAACACCGCCTGCTCCAGGTGAGTCCATGAGACTTCTCAAAGATGTCTTTGCAACCCCGGAGACACTGAGGTGCATACACAAAGGCAGTGAGGGTGCAGGTAAGATTTCAGTTGATATTTTCCAGCGTCCTGATTGTGGATGGATGCACGTGGCAATAGTGTCATGATGTCACAGTGCTGGTGACAGCAGAAACTGAAGCAAGAGCCATTCTCAAGCAATGTAGAGCAAATTTTCAGCAGGTCTAGGATGGTGTTGCCATGAAGACTTGGATTTTTCTGAGATCCACTTGCAAATATTTTGACGCTCTTCTGCTCGGGGGTCCATATGGGATGCCGGGGATCGAACCCTGGATTCTGTGATTTGGAGAGAGAGAGAGAGAGAGAGAGAGAGAGAGAGAGAGAGAGAGGTGTCTGACACTGTCGTTTATGCTGAAGATTCCAGAAGAGAATAAAGACGCCTTCAGGGCTGGAGAGATAGTAGAGGGGTTAAGGCGCTTGCCTTGCATGTAGTCAACTGCAGGTTGATCTCTGGCACTGCACAGAGTTCTCTGAGTGCCATCAGTAGTGAGCCCTGAGCACAGAGCCAGAAATAGCTCCTGAGCTTTGCTAGTATGACCCAACCCTCTTGCCACCCACTCCCTAAAATGTTAAAGAAAAATGAAAGAAATTTGCTATCTCAGAAATAATATAGACTTGGAGTCAGAAAGATCATATTTGACATCAACTTTTGCCTCTTACTAGCTGTGCACCCAGAGACAAATCCTTTCACCTCTCTGAGATGCGGTACTTAGTATGAAACCTATAGCATTTACTAGTTCCCTACCCAGCAGGACACGGGAGTCTAGCTCAGTGCTGACCTGTGGGAGGCACACAAACTGAGGCTCGAGTCATGATGGTTCATCCAATGTCTCCAGGCATCACACACAAACTTCTAGCTATCTTCTATGCAGATTATTTCCCAGAAGAACTGGTGTGTGCAAAAAGCTCTGGATGATGCTCACTGAGGGAAGTGTTTACCAGAATGGAGGGAGCCAGGTACGAGGCAAGGAGGGAATCTGAAAAGAGAGAGTGACAAAGGAGGGTCTTCTTAGATGCTAGTGGAGCAGGGACTTAGGTGCCTCACTGCCTACAGATCTTACTCTTCCCAAGCCCTGGGAAAGGCACTAACAGTACATAGTTTTACCTTTCCTCTTTCTCTCTTTCCGTCCTTCCTCTCTCCCTCACTCCCTTCCTCCCTCCATCTCTTCCTTCCTTTCTCCTTCCCTCCCTCACCTTACTTCCTTCCTTCCACTCCTCCCTCCCTCCCTCCCTCCCTTCCTTCCTTCCTTCCTTTCTTCCTTCCTCCCTCCCTCCTTCCCTCCCTCCTTCCCTCCTTCCTTCCTCCCTCCCTCCCTCCTTCCTTCCTCCTTCCCTCCCTCTCTCCCTCCCTCCCTTCCCTCCTTCCTTCCTTCCTCCCTCCCTCCCTTCCTCCCTCCCTCCTTCCTTCCTTCCTTCCTTCCTTCCTTTCTTCCTTCCTTCTTTCCTTCCTTCCTCCCTCCCTCCCTCCTCCTTCCTTCCTTCCTTCTTTCCTTCCTTCCTCCCTCCCTCCCTCCCTCCCTCCCTCCTTCCTTCCTTCCTTCCTTCCTCCTTTTCTTTCCTTTCTTCTTCATACCCAATAGTGCTGAGAGTTTACACCTAGTTGTGCACCAAGGGCTCATTCCTGGTGGTGCTCTTGTCAGGGGATTGAACCTGGGGCTGGCCACATGCATGCAAGAGTCTTACCCCCTGTCCTTTCTCACTACACCCCACATTACATCAACCCAGAGCCCCACTGATAACAGCTCTGGATCTGCCCTATCAGGAGAACTTTCAGGACCAGGCTGAGGGGCTAGGATGTCTCTTGTCATCCCTGGAGAGCTGTCCAGGGGAAGAACACAGTGCTGCTCCTGCCCCTAGGAGTGACCCACATGTGTGGCATCCAGAGAATGTGCACGGTAAAGTCCCTCCCCATGGGGAAGGAAGCTACTCTGAATCTGCCCAGATGGGCCAACACCAAGAGAACCCTACACTTTGCTCCCCTCCTTCAGGCAAGCCATTACAGGCCTCTGTGGGCCTGAGTGGATCTGCTGGGGCTCACCCACTGCCCCCAACAATTTGGGGAATCTGAGGCATGGAGCTGCCTTCCTGCCGGCTCCCAGCCTGCCTCAGCCGGCTGACACCACCACCCGGCTCCGGAGATTAACCAGGCTTTATTTCCAGAAGCCTCCTAGTGACAGCAGCCCCGCCACGCCTAGAGAGAACTGGGAAGAATGAAAGCACATTCTTTTTCTTGTCACTGCCGAATGCCAGGGCAAAGGCTACATCCGCCCCACAGTCTGCACAGGTACTGGGGTGTCTTGTCCAGAGCAGCCCTAGGAGATTTCCAGTTGACCTGAAGGGTCTGTGAGCCTGGAGGTGACCAGAGATCAGAGCAAGGGGAAAGAAGAAACCACATTTGCTTGGCACGTGTCTGGATGCAGCAACAATATGCCGAATGAATAAAAGAATGAATGAATGGATGAATGAATTAATTATTAATTAATTGATGAATGAATGAATGCCAGTGTCACATTCTTCCCCCATGTGCTTATTTGGGTGGGATTGGTGTGGAGGGAGGGAACGCTACAACCTGTAGTGCTTGAGGCCTCCTCCTTTCTCTGTGTGTGGGCTCATATAAGGAGTTGTTGGAGGCCCGTGTGGTGCCAAGGGATCAGACTGGTGTGAATTGTGTGCAAGACAAACATCTTAACTCCTGGAGTGTTGTTCTGGTAAAAATATTTGGGGAAGTGCTTGGTTTTAGGGACCACAACTGGCAAAGCTTATTCCTGACTCTGTGTTCAGGGATATGCGGTATTGGGGCAGGGAGTGTCCAACAAGGCTTGGCTACATACCAGACAAATGCCTTCACTGTCCTCTCCCTCCAGTCCTCATATCTGAAAGACTTTTCCACGGCACCAAGTCAGTTGCAAACATGAGCATTTATTACAAAATATTATCCTGGGGCCAAACACTCAACGGGGCAAGTATTCTAGTGTCCCGAGTTTGATCCCCCAAATTCAACATGGTTTGACCTCCTAGTACAACCAAGACCTGTGGGAAATGCCCCCAGAGCCTGGAGTAACCCTTGAGTGCTTTCGGAAGTGGTGCCAAAGGCAAACAAGCCAAAAGTCAAAGTTCTATTCATGAGCCTTAGCACTTCACCCAGAGGCGTGGAACTTGCACTCAGCTTGAGTGGCTGCAAAGCAGTTCCTCTCCTTTCCGGTGATCTTTGCTCTCTCTGGTGTAGTTGTGTGCCCACACAGAAAGGTGTCCATGCTCTTTCCCCCTTAGTGGCAACACTTTCCCCTTAGTGGCAATTGTGAGCTGAGGAGCCAGGCTCTTACAGGGTGGGTCAGGGAGATGGGTCCCAGGTCTGACATGTATCAGTAGAACAACCTCAGACAAGTCCCTCAATCTTCTTGGGTCTTGACTTTCAGGCCTGTGAGATGGGACAATGGATGAGATCACCCTCCTAACAGCCTCTCTGAAGATCACGTCAAGGGCCCTACAAAAGAGGGTGAGTTATTGTTACCTGCATGGCAGCCTGGAACGAATAATGCTCTTGTTTGGAGGACAGGAAAGGGACGTACCTCTGTGCTCCTTGCCCAGGGCTGGGATGGAGGGATGATGGCCTGAAAAGTTTCTCTAAGTCTCAGACCTTCTGAAAGGAACACATGTGAGGACGTGGAGCTCCTGAAGGAAGGGATTTGGGGAAATACCTGAGATGCCTGATTTCTTGGCACCTGAGCCCACTGTTAAGAAACCCAAATGCCTTAGTTATCTCTGATCCGTATGAAGATTACAGTGCTAGACCTTGTCTTTTGTTTCTAATTTTTCTCCCTGAGAGGAAAACATTTTCTTGCCATCCCCCCACCCTTTTCTTAAGCACAGCGATTTAGATAGTGTTGAGAGGAATGTTTTCTGGATACTTCCTACACCAATACCAGTCACCAGAGTTCCAGCATCTTTCCACACTGTCCCTAGGTCATCTATTTCACCATGCTCTCCTCACGCTACTTGCCATTTCTCCTGGGAGGTCTTATGGGTATTCTCTTTGTGAGGATCCCAGCAAATCCCTTTTGGTGATTGTCTTACACCACTCCAGAGTCTATAACAAAAGGTCATCAATTGGTGACTTATTATGTCAACACGACAAATGTGTGTGGTATTTGTGTTAATTAAATCACATTAAAGCACAAGCCACTGGTGGTATGCTCAGGTCAATGTATTAGACAGCAGGCACTGATTCTCCATAGACCTGGAGGCTGGGAAGTTCAAGATCTAGAAGGCAGGTGAGATTTTAGGTGAGGGTCTTCTTCCCAGCTAACCTAGGGAAGCTGAATGTCTTCTTGGGGACGAGGAAGCAGGGAGAATAAAGAGAAAGAGACAGAGAGGAGAGAAGAGAGATGGAGAGAGACAGAGAGACAGAGAGGGAGAGAGATCCCCTTTTCTTATGTCCCTAATCTATCGTGCCTTGTCAGAACCTATTTTCTTCCCAAGCTCCCCCATCTCCAAATGCTATCATATCCAGGTTAAGAGTTCAATGTATATATTTGGGGAGCACAGTTTGGTCCATAGTATTCTGTTTCCTCTCCCAACAGAGGTCCTTCTTGTGGCACCAAGGTCATTCCTACTGTGGCTGGAGGTGTGGATGGTCTCTATAGACCACCTACCCAATGGCAGCTGTAAGTAGATAAACGGGTGCAGGGCAATGACCCTCTCTTTTGGAGATCAGTCTTATACCACTTTCTTCCTCAGGCCTTCAGGGTCTGAAGATCTCTGAATGGCCTTTGGGGTCTTTCCTCATACACCTTTTTTGGAAGGTTCATATCCATTTGCCACCAACTAGCCCTAGGTTCCATCTTATAGAAACCAAGAGTCCAACCACTTTCCTGGGTTCCCTCTGCTTTCTCTTCCTCCTTTTGCCCCACAGGCAGGTTCTTCACTGGTGGAATTTTTGCTCTCTCCTGGCCATTGCACAGAGCGGATTCAGTGTATGAGTCACTCCTAGGTCTCCTTATCCTGTGGGTTGCTCAGCCACATCCTTAATGCTCTCCAGAGCGCACTTGCTTGTTTTGCAATCTAGATAGGCTGAGAATATTTTTCCAAAGCTTTGCATTCCAGCTCCTTCCTGTTTAACAGTGGGATTTCGGAAATACTCTCCTGTCACACTGACTGTAAGCCGTCCAAAGAAACGACACTCCTCCAACACTTGGCACGGAAATCTCAACTAGATGGCCAATGTCCCTCCTTCCAAGTTCTACAAAACACAAAGACCCTATATAGGAAACTCTAGCACCTGAACTGACCACTTTATAAGAAGAAGTGCCTTTCCCAGTTTCCATTAGCCTGGTCTTTATTATAATAAAGACAGGTGATGTCTTTATTATTTCCATTGGCACCTTTATGCAAACAACATGCTGCCCACATTCTCTATGAAATGAGTCTTTTATGGAACTGTAGAGATAGGACAGGGGTTATGGTTCTTACCTTGCATTCTGCCAGCCCCAATTTGATTCCCAGCACAGCATATGATCCTTTGAGCTCCAAGTGGGGTCTACCTGAGCACATTCCCGAGTTTAATCTTCATAATGACTCCTCAGGTGGACTTGAGGATGATTAACCTGATCATGTTGGTTAGATCCAGGGGATGGGTTGAAACAGAGTCAAGACATTATAAGGGTCTTCTTTCCTTCTGTTCCCTGGGTCTGTTTTCCCAAACCATCTTTTCCCTGTGCCATCACTCCCATGAAACTTATCTTCCTGTTCTAGTATTGGATCTCTTTGGTTCTATCCTTGTGTCCCAGGGCTACAAAAAGATTATTATTTTGTTCTTCTAAGACTTGACATCCTGATATCGCCTTTTCTCAGTCATTTTCAGTCACCTTAATCCATTGTCAGTTGGATTATTTTAGTTGCAAGACTGGAACAGGGAGTAACATAGGGAAACACATTTGTGAGTGGTCTGGCCCCTCAGGATATCTCCAATTTCCTCTGGGAGATCCTGTAGTGTCTGGTAGATGGAGTATGGAAGAGGATGAAGAGGAAGAGGAGGTGGAGGAGGAGGAGGAAAATAAGAGGAGGAGGAGGAGGAACAGGAGCAGAAGGAGGGGAAGGTGAAGAAGAGCAGGCTATTCTAAGTTTGTTTTTGCTACCAAGTAGCTGTACCACCTTGAGTAAGCTGACTCAGCACTCTGGTCCTCAATTCATTCATCTGTTAAATAAAAATCAGGGCCAGTTGCTTCCATCTGTGCCTTCAAGTTTGGTGATTCCTCTATTTCCTAACAATGGGAAGAAAGAGAACGTCTGGCCTTCGGAATCCTGCAAGGCGTCCCCCATCCTATAGCTCTCATTAACATCTTGCTCATCACCAGCTCACGGGCATGGCTAGTGGGCCTGGAGGTACTGTCCTCTTCTGTTCATGGATCATATTTTCTAAGGGGAAAGTCTTTCAAGTCAGCCATAGTGAGTCTCTATGGGCAGGCTGAGGGAGAAGTTTTGTTTCCATTTTTCTTGGCTGTAATTTGGTCACATGACATCTGGTTGCCTGAGAAACTAGCGCAGGTAATCTAATCATGTGTACAGAAGGAGGATGAGACTATGGCCAGGATGAGTGGCTGCAGCTGGGGGCAGGGGCACCTGCCTCCCTTGAGACAGAGGCTGGTGTGCAGAGCCTGTGTGTGGTGGGGGAATCTCTCACCTACCCCTTGGGGACAGTAGGCACAGTTAGGTCGGACTTTTAAATAATTGTCAGTTCACTCACTCACATCTTCACACAGCAGAGAGCTATTAAGTTGTATTTGAACAAGTATGTGGGTTTAGAGAGTGGAGGGTTGGGTGGGATTCACAGTTCAAGACCTTTATCTGCCCTACTGTCCTAGCAAAATAACCAGGAGGACGAAATGGGGGGAACTGACCCACACAATTCAGTTGAGGGGGTGGAGAGGGCTGTGTCCCTGGGGGTGGTGGTGGTGGAGACAGGTTCACTGGTGATGGGTTTGGTGTTGGAATTATGCAGATAGTACCATAAGCCGCCTTCTGCCTAACTTGAAAGTCAATGAAAAGTACTCAATACACCCCTCCTTTAAAAGAATATAAAAAGGAGAAAGAGTTTTGCCTTTCTCCAGAATTCTGTGTAAAGAGCCTCGCTCCCACCCTACAATCCAGAAGCTTCTCTACTTTCTTTGACCTTTCTTTTCCTTTCTCTTAAAGAAAATATTTTCTGTGTTTGGCTATTTGATCTTGGGTCTCTTGCTTTCAGTTTTGGCTCACTGAGGATAGGAACTAGAGCACATGTAGCCACTATGACAGAGGGACAGAGTCAGGGAAGGCAAGCGCAGGAGGCCCAAGGAGAGAGGGGACTAGATTGTAACAGAAGAGGGACCAAAGACAGCCATGTACTTTAGGGGCTAAAAGGGATCCTCATCCCTGTTCCACACTCTCCATCCTTGGCCCATGCAGAGCTTTGGCAACATTGCCTGGTCACAGACGGAGCAGGGAAAGACTGAATGCTTCAGAGTTCTGCAAGACAAACCAAACCCAGGTCTAGAGCAGAAGGAGAGGAAGGTTCCAAGATGATGAATCATGCTGTGACAGGCCCTCACCCAAGGAACCCTCACTCAAAGAAGAGCTAACATTCCACTGACATCTAGTGGCCAAAATGGCACCCAAATGGTCCCTCGGGGCCTCCTGCCACAATTCCATCCCTGCCTTAAAGATCTCTGTAGAGAGGGAAATTGTTTCCAGTTGAGGTTTCTCCTTGGGCCTTTCCTTTGCGGCCTTCTTTGACTTCCTCACTTTCTCTCTCCCCACCACTCACTCTCTCAGCAAGGAGGGCTGAGGTTTGATGCGGTGGGGATGGGGCTTTGTGCCTGAGGAGAGAGGACACTTCCCTGTCACAGTGCTGGGTGCTGTGGGTGTGCTTTCAGCACCGGAAGTGTCCTGTTCACTGTCCTGTTTAATTGGACTATGAAATGAGGCCAGCAAGCTTAACAAAAACCATGCGAGAGAAAGCAGTTGAGGAAAAGACATGGGTCTAGTTTCCACAAAAGCCTTCGATGGAGGCAACTGAAACCACACCCTCATTCTGCAAATTTAGAGGACAAATTTTGAATAGTCTCACGCACCTATGGGATAAACACAAACAAGACATGGCAGAGGCTGGAGCGATAGGGCAGTAGGTAGGGTGTTTGCCTTGCATGCGGTTAACCTGAGTTCGATCCCTGGTACCCCATGTGGTTCCACCAGGAGAACTTCCACAGAAGAGTCAGAGGTCAGCTCTCAGCATTGCCAGGTGTGGCCCCAAAATAGAAGGAGGAAGAGGAGGAGAAGGAGAAAAGGAGGAGGAGGAGAAAGAGGAGGAGAAGAAAGAGGAGGAGGAGGCAAAGGAGAAGAAGGAGGAGAAGATTGAGGATGAGGAGGAAGATGAAGAGGAGGAGGAGGAGGAGGAGGAGGAGATGTATCCAGGAAATCCATGTCCTGGACTCTGGGAACCGCACCACCTCTAGGACAGCTGGGGAAACCAAGGGAGGACCAAGTTTCTAGAATGAGTGGGATTGGCAGTCTCCTCTAGCAGACAGTTACATCTCAGCCCAAGGACAGAGCCTCTCCCCCCTACACGCACAAACGACCGAACAGTGCAAGTGGGTAGAAGTGGCTCTGATTTAAGCCCCAGCACTCAGGGTCCCTTGTCAGGTTCTGGCTCTCACGGCAGTAGGAATCTTTGCCTCCAGCTCAGACATGAAGGGCCTTGGGAAGAAACTGCAAAGTTGGAGGTGCACAACCCATGTTACTCCACCCATGTGAGACTCTTATCTTTGCCAGACTGAAAAGTTGTAAAGGAGGCTGGGAGACCCTGGCAGGCAGGGGTCTCCAGCTCTCAGAGTCTGCATTAGAAATGCAGTGGCACTAGGTTCTCACTGCCTCTCCCAAGAGTTAAAAAGCCCTGGTATTTAAGCAGGGCTTTTAGGTACAAGAAAATCAGAACACCTGAGAATTAGTTATTCCTGCTCTTCTGAGCTGTGCGATGTTCAGTCCATCTCATAATCTGTGAGCCAAAGAGAGGGGCAGTCACTGACCAAGTGTACCCTGCAGTCTGGAGAACAAGGCTGGCCAAAAACCTAAGTCTCCTCTATCACATGTGTCTGGAGGATTCACCATCCATCCACAAATGCAACAAGCATCTATGAAACTCTCTCTGTGTGCAAGGACTGTGTATGAGGGGATTTGTAGGGGGGTGGGCAGGAAATCCATGATGCATCACCTCCAAGCTGGAGGGAACTCTGAAACCATTAAGTGGCTCATGCTTTGTTTAAAAGAGGAAGAAAATGAGATTCAGGGCAGAGGCTGAGAGCTGGGAGGTGGCTTGGTGGCTAAAGTGCCTGCATCAGGTCACGAGTTTGATCCCTGGTTCCCCTACATGTGTCAAACGCAATCTTGGCAGATCTGCTGTCTGGGATTCCTGGCACTACTAGCAATTTCTGGTAACATTGTGCTCTGGCTAAGCATGTGTGTGAGAACACAGGGATGAAAGTGTGAAATCCCTAGGTGAGGAGAGCAACAAAGAAGGGAGGCAAGAACCAAGCAGACGTGCCACTCCCCCAGTCACCACAACACTGGCAGCAACCAAGGGAAGGTAAATGGGGAGGTGAAAGCAAGGGGGTCAGGAGAAGCAGGAGTGACTTACTCTAGGTCACAGAGAAAGCAAAGCATGGGTTTGAGAGTGTTGAGTGTGAAGGTGAACGATGGAAGACAATGTTATGTATTGGGCTGAATTCCATCAATAGAGGGCTCAGGAGGGCTAATAAGAGAAGAGAAGAGAGGAAAGAAAACCACAGTTGGAAGTGCAGAAGTCCTACAGAGAGGCCAAAGTGAAATGAATCCCAGCTCAGCTCTCATTCTCAGAGTTTTGTTTATTTTTTTGTCACTCCAGGAAAGTGATGGTTTTGGGGTTCAGTGATGTGGCCAGTGCCAAAGATATTCCCACTGACAGGAATTTGGGCTGTGAAAGAGAGCAGAGGAAACAGCACACAGGGATGAAGTTTGGGGACATGAGCCCCCTTCCATATTCCTTGCTCAAACACCGGTCATGAGATAAGAGTAAGAAGCTTTTGTGTGGGCTTCAGACCATTAGAACTTGGAGAATGACAATGAATGGGAGGATGCTAGATGCTAATTAGATCTTTGGAGCCAATTGCTAGTAGGATCCAACAGGCTTGTTAGCACCAAGGGTTTGCATTTAGGGATCTCAGAGAACATACTGCAGCTGATCACTGGTGATCTTCATTGCAGCAACTTGAACCAGGACAGTCATATGGATAATAAACCAGTTGGGGTGCTGGAGATTAACCCGATCCAGCAAGCCAACTTTATGGGAGTAGTCACAAGCAGTTCTGAAACCCGCCATTCTACTGGATGCCACACTGACCCTCACGTCATAATCAGTGCCTGCTAAGGGTGCAGGAATTGGGGTGAGCAGGAAACTAGTATTTTTAGTGGCAGTAAGGGCACATTGGTGGTGAAACTGGTGTTGGAATATTTTATACTCGAGACAACTGTACTGTGAACAACTTTGTAAATCACTATCACTATCTTCCCTTTCATCATCTATTTGCTAGAGCGGGCACCAATAATTATCTCCATATGTCCTGTTGCATGCTAGTAGAACCCAAAGGCATCTGCTTGCTCCAGGAACATAAAGAGCCTCAAACCATTATATTAGGTCATGGGAATGACCTAATATAAATGTTACTGGATTTGGCATATCAAATATGACACGAGCAGCTTGCCAGGCTTGCCGTGCAGGTGGCATTAATTTATACCATGATTAATTAATTTTTTTTTAAAAATGCATAATTGGGTCAGAAAATGGATGGAGGAACCCGGGTAGGGGGGAGTTGGTTGGGATCCAGGGTCTGGAGAGGTAGCACAGGTTTAAAGAGCTTTTCTTTTATGTGGACATCCCTGGTTCAAATCATCCAAATGATACCAACCTCTCAAACACTGTCAGGGGATCGCTCTTGAGCACAGAGTCAGGTCTGGCCCCTGAGCACTTAAGGGTGTGGCTCAAACAAAGGAAAAAGGAGAAAGAAAAGGAATAATCCAGATAAAGTGGATAAAGTGTGTGAGTGTGTGAGTGTGTGTGTGTGTGTGGGGGTGCGGGTTGCTTTATGATTTCTGGATCTACCTGGTTGAGGCCCAGGACCTATCTGGAATCTGTCCACCAGGATGGAGGAGCATGTTCTCCTGGACCGCATGGTCAGGCTGGATCACAGCTGCAGCCAAAGCAAGCTCCATCTGTGAGGTCGCTCCCTGGTGACCTTGGCCTCTCTTGAAACTTGTTGGGTCAGGCCAGGCTAAAGGATGAGGAAAATGGCAAGAGGCCAGATGGTGGGGGCACAAATCGGATGGACGCTGTGGCTGATAGGTTCAGGACCCCTGGCTGGACCTCTGTCCCAGGCCTGCCCAGGCCTCCCGCTCATGGCTGGAGGGGACCAGCACGAGGCTATGGAGGATGAGTAACAAGATCTGGGTCACTCACCTTCAGGTCACTAGTTCAAAACTAGGTCAACAGGGAGTCAAAGTTCCTCTCAGAAGAGTGCTCTGTGTTGAGCCCTGGGGCTTCTCCTTCTGACCCCCTTCCCTTCTCTCTGCCCTCACAAACACTTGTGCTCACCCAGATTTCATCCCAAAAGAACGCAGGTAGGCTGCTGTACGCATATCATTTGGCGATAGCTGTTCGTTGAGAAATCTCTTGCATTCTGAGGACGGAGATTGCATTGGTAAGACATACATATAAGATATACACATGCATACATATATTGTACATACATATAAATGTATGTGTGCATATATACATGGGTGTGCCCATATATAGAACTGTGTTCAGATGTATATACTCTAATACATGCCTCTTTCATTGCTCAACTTCTTATGATTTAAGCTGGCTTATTTATTTGTGGGCTATTGAGGACCTGAAACTTACCACTGCAGCATTAGAAAGCAGAGACTCTTTATGTCTGATGCTAATTAGATACTTAAGAATTGCTTATTGGATGTATGAATACTTACATGAGGAATGAGACACTGCCCTTAGCATCTGAAAAAAAGAATATAGTCACAACTATTTTCTTTTTTTTTAATTTTTTATTATACCACCGTGAGACATACAATTACAAAGGTGTTCATAATTGGTTCTTGGTAATACAGTATTCCAGCACCCCTCCCTCCACCAGTGCCCCATTTCCACCACCAATGTACCCCACCCCCTCCCGCCCACCCCCCAGGCTGCCTCAATAGCAGGTACCCTCGTTTCCTCTCTTTCTCTCTTTCTCTCTGTCTCTCTCTGTCTCTGCATCTCTCTCCCTCTTATTTTGCACATTGTAGCTAGCCCTGCAGATATTTAGAGTTTATCACTTAAGTCTCTTTGTGTATATTCAATGGTGAGTTTTAATCTGCCATTACCATTTCCCACATTTAGTAAAACACTGGTATCTATTTATATCCTATTAATGAATGCAGTCATTCTATATCTGTCCTTTTCCTTCTGATTAATTTCACTCAGCATGAAAGTTTCCATGTCCATCCATTTGCAGGTAAATTTCATAATTTCATCTTTTCTGACAGCTGCATAGTATTCCATAGTGTAGATGAACCACAGTTTCTTTAGCCAGTCCTCTGTTCTCGGGCATTTAGGTTGTTTCCAGATTCTAGCTATAGTGAATAGCGCAGAGATGAATAAAGAAGTACAGATAGTGTTTCTGCTATGTGTTTTTCGGTCTCTCGGGTATATTCCCAGGAGTGCTATTGCTGGATCAAATGGGAGCTCAATATCTAGTTTTCGGAGGAATGCCCATATTGTTTTCCAAAAGGGCTGGACCAGTCAGCACTCCCACCAACAGTGGATGAGAGTCCCTTTTTCCCCACATCCATGCCAGCACTGGTTGTTCTTGCTGTTTTGGATGTGTGCCAGTCTCTGTGGTGTGAGATGGTACCTCATTGTTGTTTTGATTTGCATCTCCCTGATGATTAAAGATGAAGAGCACTTTTTCATATGCCTGTTGGCCATTCGAATTTCTTCTTTTTTGGAAGCTTCTGTTCATTTCTTCTCCCCATTTTTTTGATGGGGTTGGCTGTTTTTTCTTGGGAAGGGCTACCAGTGCCTGATATATCCTGGATATTAACCCCTTGTCAGATGGGTATTGGGTGAATATCCTTTCCCACTCTGTGGATTATCTTTGTATCTTGGTCACCGTTTCTTTTGAGGTGCAGAAGCTTTTCAATTTTATATAATCCCATTTGTTTATCTTTGCTTCCATTTGCTTGGTCAGTTAAAGATACTTTTCGTTTCGATGTCTTAGAGCGTTTCTCCTATGTTTTCTTCGATGTACCTTATAGATTCATGTCTGATGTTGAGATCTACAATCCATTTTGATCTGACTTTTGTGCATGGCGTTAGAAGGAGGTCTAAGTTCATTTTTTTACATGTAGCTGCCCAGTTTTCCCAGCACCATTTGTTGAAAAGGCTTTCTTTGCTCCACTTAATATTTTTTTTGCTCCTTTATCGAAGATTAAGTGCTTGTATATTTGAGAGTGTGTTTCAGGATATCCAGTACTATTCCATAGGTCTACGGGTCTGTCTCTACACCAATATCACACTGTCTTAATTAAAACTGCTCTGTAGTAGAGCTTGAGACAACTATTTTCTGAATAAATAAATCATGGAATAAACATTTTGAGAATGAGCAGCTCCTAACCCAACCATTGAAATATTTTACGGCTAGACAACAGGCAAGTTTTTTTCAATATGAACGGAAGACAGTGATACAGTGATACCAATGTCTTTAAAGCCCAAAGCAGAGTATTTGACTCATGGTAGAAGTTTGTAAAATGCTTCTTGAGTGAATGAAGATAAGATAAAGTATGGGAAGATGGATGGGTGGGTGGTTGTGTGGTGCAAGATGGGTGGGTGGTCAGATAGGTGGGTAGGTGGAGGATGGGTGGATGAGTGAATGGATGGACAGATTTTGAATGTCTTGGTAATAACTTGTTCTGATTGTTATATCTTGAAAGGGGAATTTAGATAAGTCCATTTCCTACAATAGGCAGATTAGAGAATCTGAAAGGTTTTCTATCTCAAAACTTTTAGAAATGCTGAATGAAAAACAAACCCATTTTTCTACATGCAAAGTGAGGTCACAAGGAATTAAGGTTGTTTGGAGGTAGTGAGGATAAACTGGGAATGAAAATGAATCTAGTTAAGAAATGAACTGATGCAGACCAACTCTGGTGTTGCAGGAGTGGGTGTTGAGGGTTATTGAACACATTCATGGTAGAGAGTTGGGATTGAGTCCTTCATCAAACACTATGGAAGGTTTATGAAGAAGCAGCCCATTCACCACAAAGGAAGGTGCCAGGCCAGCTTCTCTGGGAGGCTGGGCTGTGAAGGAGAGAGATTGAATGGTCTCATGCCTTCTTGTGCCCACCATTATCATGCTCACATGGCCAGCGAGTTGCTTTTTTCTTACTAGAGAGGTCCAAAAGGGCTAAGTCAATCCAGCAATGAGAAGACATAGTCAGTGGGTGTTACTTCTGGGACATTCCCCACCTTCCTATCTCCAGAGAATTCTGCACCCAATGAGCCTTTAAGTCCCATCCTCTGTGCTTAACACCCAATTTGTCAATTTCAGCAGTTGTCAAGTGAGTAATTTCTCAACAGTGAAGATATAACCAACCATTGGCTAATATCAGTGGAGAGGGGTGAACCGCTAAGAATCTTCAGAAGTCAGACAATGAGAGCTGTCCCTGTAACTGTCAGAGAAAAACCCACCAATTAACATTAGAAGGGAGGGGAACAGATGCATAGAAATTGCTCTGGGGAAGATATAACTGACATGAGTTAAAGTGGCAGACATGATTGGAGAGAGACTTCAGTGGACGAAAGTGCCTGCCCAAGATTTTTTGATTCTCAGGACCACCTGTCTCCCCACTGGATTGTGTGCCCTTACCACAAAGCCAAAACACAAACAAACAAACAAAAACCTGGCAGGCTTCAGAAAATGATTCCCCAAACACAACACCAAGCACTAAAGAGAAAAAGGAAAAACAAGATTCGGAGACCAGGGTATAGAATGACAATGGCGTAGAAGCAGCATGGGATTCATCACTTGATCACTGGATCACTTGAATCCCGTTATTCATCTGTTTGCTCGAGCGGGCACCAGTAACAGTGCCTTTTTTTTTAAGGAAGTATCTGTTATGGCGGCTGGGCCATAACCACCACCATAACACAGCTGGGCCATAAACACCACCATAACTCCAGGACATATGGAGATATTACTGGTGCCCGCTCTAGCAAATAGATGATGAACGGGAAGTTAGTGATAGTGATAGTGATAGTGATCTGTTAATGGCGTATGAGAGTATAGCGCCCACATGGCAGAGCCTGGCAAGCTGTCCGATGCATGTTTGATATGCCAAAACCAGTAACAAAAATGTTTAGCATGGGATTACAGAGAGAAAATGTAGAGATGAAAGAAATGACTCTTCAGGGGCAGAAGGTGAGTTGTAAGAAGGCTAAGTTGGGCTACTTGGCTGAGTTGTGTTGGAGATCACATATTTTACTGTGACAACTGGTCACTGAGCTATTCCCTGAGCCCCAGAAAGAGTATCTTTAAAGTCACAAGTGTGAGATATGAATAACTCCCATACAAAGAGTAATATTTTTCATTTTATTTTGTTTGAAGGGAGGGGGGAATTGGAACCAAACCCTAAGGTGCTCGGGCTTACTCCTGGCTGCTCAGGGATCCCTTGTGGAGGGCTCGGAGAATCCTAAGTGATGCCAGGGATGGAACTTGGGTTAGCCATGGGCCCTGTACTGTCTTCCTGATTCCCAAAGAAAGAATTATTAGATTGACAACGAACTGACTTGCAGCGGAAGCAGCCGTGGGGGTCATGAAGACTCATTTTTAAAGGGCTGAAGGAACATTGACTATCAACCATCTTTTCACTGCCTTCAATAATCATTTAAAAACAAGGGTCAATAAAGACAGCAATGGCCAGAAAATTGACCACTTAAGGACCCTGGTGACAAATATTTCTGGAGCCTGTTTTTTTTTATCACTATGAAATATACAATTACAAAGATGTTCATGTTTGCATTTCTGTCATACAGAGTTCCAGCACCCATCCCTCCACCAGTGCCCATTTCCCACCACCAATGCCACCAGATTTCCTCCCCAGATACCTCTATGGCAGGCACATTCCCTCTTCTCTCTCTCTCCCCTTCCCTCCCCTGACACATTATGGTGGAGCCTTATATTACATTTATTTGTTTGTTTGTTTGTTTGTTGTCCATGTTTAAGTAACATGGTTGCGATAGTATTGATATTTATGGTTTGAATACTGGAGTTCCTGTACTTGTACCACCACCAAAGTGCCTATGACTGCTGTCCTCATGCTATTTCTAACTTGCCTGTTCATCCCCTCCATCCACCCTCACTTGGAAATCTCAGTTTTGTGATCCAAAACCAAGGGTTTAGTCTGTGCGACACCCTGTTGCCTTGTTTCATTTCCTTTATGCTACAGATGAGTAAGGCCATTTTGCACTTGTCCTTCTCCCTCTGACTTATTTTGTTTGACATGTACCCTCTACTTTCATCCAAGTTGTGGCAAGTTGCATTTCATCTTTTCCTATAGCTGCATTGTATTCCATTGTATTGGAACCACAGTTTCTGGATCCATCTGTCACTGGACGTGTGGGTTGTTTCTATGCTGTGGTTGTTGTATTAAGTGTTACAATGAACATAGGTTGGATATACTTTTCTGAATTAGTTTTTTTTTTTTGCTGGAGTGTGGGAGGGTTGATGCCAAGAATAGGTATTGCTGGTCATATGGAATCTCTGTCCTTACTTTCTGAGAAATACCCATGTGGTTTTTCAGAGAGACTGAATAGAGTATGTTTTTGTTTGTTTTTGTTTTTAAGAAAGAATCAGTTAAAACCACAGGGAAGGATTCAGAGGCAAGGAGAACATGCAATAAAGATTTGGTAAGTGTTTGAGTTACTCTTAAAAACAAATGCTGAAATGCATGTGCTTGAAAACAAATATTAATACTAATAAGGTTTAAGAGTATAAAATTTGGAGCCAAGAAATAGTTAGGTGGTCAGAAATACTTACCTTGAAGGAATAGGGACCTGCTGTGAATCTTGGACCTCCATAGACCTCTGATTATTCTTGGGTGTAGCTCTGGTGGCTTCATAACTCCACCAGACCTGAACATTGAATTACCCAGTTAAGCATAACAAGTATGTCAGAAATGGCTCCTTGAATACTGTTTGGGAGGTCTCCGTCCCTCACAGCCAAAAAGTAAATTAAAAAAAAAACTAAAATCTTGGAGAGAGATAACATGTAAAATGGGCTAAAATGTGCTAAATGTTCTATATTATTTGTGGAGAGGTGAACAATATTTACTTAAGTCTTTGGGTCCAACTTGTAGACAGGTGTTTAAGATAACCAGGAAAATAATGCAAATACAATCGCCATTTCTAAGTTAGTAGAGGGAAAGAAGAGGTAATAAGAAGATTCAGAAGAAGTCAGGAAAAAAGCACAAATATGTTTGAAAAGACAGAGAAAATAGAAAACACATACACATATACACACAAACCCAGCGGAATTAAATCCAAATATAATAGGAAACATGATAAATTAGAGCAGTCTCGCTAGTTAAGAGACAATTGTCAAGTTCAATATAAAAAGAGAATAGAGAGAAAACCCATTTAGGTATTCAAAGACAACCCCAAAACAGAGGGGTTCAAAAGGTTAAAAGCACAAGAATGCAGAGAGGACTAGCAGGGGAGGATTGGTTGAGTCCAAGGAGGACTCAACAGAAGAGCAGCATCTTTCTTGCTGGCGCAAGACTGAACATTTGATCCTTGGCACCATCCAACATGTGAAACAGCACAGTCGAATGTGTGGTGTCTAACTTAACACAAACTGTGTGTAGAAGCACGGAATTCAAGCGTGCTTCCCTGGGGCAGCTCGATGCCAACAGAAAGGAAGGACAAAGTTATATGTGTTTAAAATCAGGAGCAGGGAAATGGCAATCAAAATAAAATTACATCGACTATGATTATAGCACAGATTATAGCAAATGCGTGGAGGCAAAAATACGGGGTGGGGTGGGAGAGAGAGCATGCATGAAGCTACAAGTTCGCTCTTGACTTTGCATGCACCAGAAGCCCCACAGAATGTAGTAGCACTGGTGGCTCCTGAGCAGTACTAGCTGCAGCACGGGTTGACCCTCAGCACTGCCAGCTTAGAGACTGATTATTGCCAGGTGAGATTGTTACTCTGCTGGGAAGATTCCCCTCTGCCTGATTCTATAGCAACAGAGCGACTCAGCAGGAAGATATAAACATCTCCAATGCATGTTCAGCTGTGATAGACTTTCCAAATAGATGGCGTAAAGAAAATGGGTTTAATTTTAAGGAGAAACTGATAAATCTTTATAGGAGATTTTTTTTTCAACATGCCTTTGTGGTAATGGATACATGCAGTGACACAAAAAATTGGCACATTTATGAGTTGAATTGCACAATGAATGAGATTGACCTTAACTTACATAGGATATTGTACTCAACAGCTAAAGAATGTATATTATTTCAACACAGAGAAATGTTCATAGAAATTGCACCGATTTCTGCAAGTCTCAACAAATGTCAAAGAACACAAGAGTTCATCTTCTCTAACAATAATTGAATTATTATGATGAAAGAGCAGAAAAGCAGCAACCGCAAAGGGCATATATTTAGAATAAAACATTTCTAATTAACATGTAAGTGTAGTCAAAATCATAATAGAGATGAACAGATACTTAGAACCACATTAAAAATCTACTTAATCAAATTTAGAGAATGTAGTTAAGAAAGTGGGGACACTTGTTTTGAGGGGGCGAGGAGAGAGGGTTGGGTTATGCCCAGTGGTTCTCAGGGTTTACTCTTGACTCTGCTCAGGCATTTCTCTTGGTGGTGCTCAGGAGACCATATGGGATGCTGGGGATCAAACTGGGGTCAGCTGCATGTAAGGCAAGCGCCTCCCCCACTGTCCTATTCATCCAGTCCAAGAGGTGCCTTTGTCATAGAACTGATTAAATGAACATCTAAGTGGGTAGAAGCCTGAGAGACTTGTCTCCTATAATGCAAATGGAAGCTGCCCCACAATATATCATCTGATCCCAAATGTCAATAGTATCAAAAGACAGAGCCAGGGAGAAGGGCTGGAATGTATGCTTTGGTTCCCTTAATGCCCCAGCCAGGACACTTCGGGAGTGGCTCCAAACCAAAAACCAAACCAAACCAAACAAACAAAAATGCCAAAATTGAGACACTTGGAGGGAAAGTTTTGGTTCTAAACATTATGTAAGAAAAGCACAAATACTATGTGAGCAAAGTTGAATACCGAAAATAGCCAGAGTGCAGAAAAAGTACTCATTGATTGTAATAATTAAGGCAGACATCCATGAGAACATAGCCTATGGCAGATATAGCAATAACAGAAACAGAGTTTGGGTACAAATGACTGAATATGTAGATAGTTGAAGGAGAGGGAAAAAATTGAACAAAATAAAAAGAAGAAATTCTGTAGGTACACTCCAGAGTCAAAATCAGAACAAAATCCCCATCGAGAGAGAGAGAGAGAGAGAGAGAGAGAGTCCTTTGCTCATGAGTTGAACCCAGAGCCTCAAGGTCTGTGTTATACCACTGAGTCTCATCCCCAACGTCCTCTTCTCCCAAACTTTACAAATTTCTTTGTCAATAGTAGATCCCTTTAAGTTTCATCAGTAAATGCTCGGGTTGAGAGCCTTCTACTGAGACTACACCACCTACGGCAGAGCCTGGCAAGCTACCCGTGTTTTATCTACTTGCTCAGTTCCATGACCTGAAGAATGATTTGGGGCTCTTTCTGTCCCTGGAGCAAGCAGATGCCCTTGGGGTTACGCTTGCCTGTGACAGGACTTATGGAGATGCCCACTGAAGCAAATCAATGAACAATGGGAAGACAGTGACAGTGATAGTAGATGCTTGGAGCTGATTTGAACTGAGCATCTACAAGCCATGGAGAAACAGAACACTTGGACCACAATGAGAATGCCATGGCAACTCAAGGAGGGCCACATCCCAAGAAGTGAGTCCCAGGAAGTGAGACACACACACATCTCCATCAGCAATCAGACGGATGACTTGAGGTCACTACGAGAGATAACAATTCACCAGTGCCCTCCCTGCCCAAGTCCTCTCTTTGTTCACACAGACATGATACAAGTCACTATGAACAGTTTCCAATCCCCCCACAGTGTAGACTAAGAAAGAGATTCGACCGCGTGGACCACAGCTCAGTATTTCAGAGACCACATTTAAGAAGCACTTCAAATGACTATCGCGTCGCCCCAGAATGCCCCAGACTTGAGTTGGTTTAGGCAGTTGTATTTACTAGCATGAGGCCAAAAAATAGAAACCCATCTCTATTTGTGGTAACTCTTTGAAACCTACGTGGGTATCCAAGAAGGGTCTGGTGTCCACTGTTATTGCGGCATTCAGCGGCTGGTGGGGAATGGTTCTCTTTTGCATGCTATGGGGAAATTCAAAGTGCATCAAAGTCATCGTTTGGCTACATCAAGGCTGGGAACCATCAGATATTTTTTTCTTTTGATTTGTGCAAAATTTTATTTTATTAAAGTGCTGTGAATTACAAAGTTATTCATAGTTGGGTTTTTGACAATGTTCCATCACCAATCCCACCACCAGTGTCAACTTCTTTCCACCAGTGTTTCCAGGTTCCGTCTCCTACCCACCCACCTCAGCCTCAGCCTGCCATCTTAACAGGTGCCTTTAAAATTTGGTTTTAATAAATGTTAAATGTAATACATTTAAAACTTATTAAAATTTAAATGTAATACATTTAAAACTTATTTAAAATCTATTAAATTTTTAAATATAAGTTTTGGGGCCAGATCGATAGTCCAGTGGGTAGAGCATTTGCCTTGCATGTGGCCAACCCGGGTTCGATCCTCGGCATCCCATATGGTCCCCTGAGCACTGCCAGGAGTGATTCCCTGAGTGCAGAGCCAGGAGTAACCCCTGAGCATTGCCAAGTGTGACCTAAAAAGCAAAAAACTAAACAAAACAACAAAAAAATAATTTCACTATATCACTGTCTTCCCGTTCATCATTGATTTGCTCGAGCGGTCACAAGTAACATCTCCATATGTCCTATCCCATGCTAGTAGAGCCCAAGGGCAACTGCACTTTAATAGTTTGGGTTTCGTGATTTCAGTTTTGTTGATTCTGTGGTTTGGATATTTTGTTCTATTGTTCCTTAACATCACCAATGTACCTGGGCCTTCCCCTGCCATAATTGCTCTCATCTCTCTCTTCTCCCCTTCTTCCCTCACTCTATTACTTTTCTTGTCCTCCATATACTCTGAGGCCAGTGATGATCTGGGTATCCCCCACCCAGCACCTTAAACCACCGCATTTTCTCATCCAGTTACTCTACCACATATAAGTGATATTATTGTCCTTTTTCTGGCTTATTTTACTTAATGTGATTTCTTTCAGTTAATCCATATTGCAGCAGATTGCATGATTTTATCATTCCTTACAGCTGCATAATATCCCACTGTGTACATATATCACATCTTTATAATCCACTAATCTGTTGTGGGATATCTAGGTTGATTCTAAATCTTAACTTGTACTGAGTGCTGCAGTGAATAGTGGCGTGCACACATCTTTGGTGACCTGAACAGCTAAGGGACCTGATGGGCTCTTTGTGCAAAATAATGTTTATACCAGCAAAAAAAGTATGCTGGGTAAGGCAGGTGCTTTGCATGTGGCTAATCCCAGTTTGGCCCCTGGAACTGCATATGGTCTACCGAGGCACTGCCTAAAGTGAGTGAGTCCTGAGCACTGTTAGAGTGAGTGATCCATGAGCCTAGAACTAGGAACAGCTCCTGACTGTCTCCAGGTGTGGCCCAATAATCAAAAAATAATGTTTAAGGGTCAGAGAAATAGTACAGAGGTTGAGGCATTTGCCTTACATCTGACTGGCCCTGGTTTGATCTCTGGCTTCAGAGCACTGCTAAAGCTAGGAATCACCCCCAAGTCCTGCTATGTATGGATCCTATTCTCTCCACCAAGTTAGCCATATCTAAGGGCCATAACGAGAGCACAACAAGCAGGGCAATATGCTTTGTATGTTAGAGACCTGCCTTTGAACTTGAGCACTGCTGAGGAGTGATCCTGAGCACTGAGCCAGGAGTATCTCCCAAGCACCACTAGGTTTATCCCCCAAAACAGAAAAAACAAAGAAACTAGTCTTAAACTAGTGTTTAAGATTGTCATGAAATTAACTTCACTCAGCCCCTTTAGCATCTAAAGTCATTGAGACCTACTGCTATTATATCCAGTCTATAAAAGTCATCACTGGTATCACTGTCTTCCCGTTCATCATCGATTTGCTCGAGCGGGCACCGCTCATCTCCCTATGTCCTGTCTCATGCTAGTAGAGCCCAAGGGCACCTGTTTGCTCCAGGAACATAAAGAGCCTCAAAACCATTCCATCAGGTCATGGGAATGAGGTCTATAATTGTTACTGGTATCAGGCATATCAAATACGACACGGGTAGCTTGCCAGGCTCTGCCGTGCAGGTAGCATACTCTTGTAGTCATCTCAAAATCCAGCATTTATTGATGAACCACGTGGCATAGCGGCGCCAAGCAGGGCTGTGATAACTTTTTTTTTTTTTTTTTTTGGGTCACACCCGGTGACACTCAGGGGTTACTCCTGGCTCTGCACTCAGGAATTACTCCTGGCGGTGCTCGGGGACCATATGGGAAGCCAGGGATTGAACCCAGGCCGGCACGGGCTGGCCGCTGAGCAAGCGCCCTACCTGCTGGGCTATCGCTCCGGCCCCAAAAAGTCATGTAACTTTTATACTTTGTGTACATCTTCAAACTGTCTCTGGGATTGGAGAGTTTGCATTAAAAGGTCCAGATCAGGCCTTCCTGAGGGAAATGTGTCACCTGGGTATGTGGATTATTTCATTCTGAGGTCGGCCAAGAAAGGAATTGGAAAGCATTGCCCAGAATGAAGACGTTCACCAGAAATAATCTATAAGAGAAAGATCTCTTTTTTGGCAAGACAAAGCATATATATATATATATATATATATATAGAACATCTGGGGCCAGAGTGATAGTACAATAGGTAGGGTACTGTCATGCAGGGTTCTTGCCATGCATGCAACTGACTCAGGTTTGATCCCTGGCTGCCCACCTGGTCCCTTAGAATAGAGCCAGGAGTAAGCCCTGAGCACCACCAGGTGTGGCCCCCAAACAAAAATCAAAACAAAAAAGAACATCTGGTCTGTCTCCTCCTCTCACAAGCTGCCCATCTCTCTTCTTGAAGCCCCAGTACCTGATTTCCTTAGATGAGGATAGATATACTCATTTTTCCTTTTAGCATCTACACTGACTGGAGGACTCCCCACACCATAAGAGCCACCATTTTCCACATCTGGACTCCCTTCTAGTAAGAGCTTCACTCAGCAGAAGAGCTGATTACAGCCCTCTCGCGTGGCCGCTTTGCAACCACACGGTTCATCATTAAGTGCTTGAGATTAGAGGTGTCTACATGAGTATCCCACCCATATGGCAGAACCTGGCAAGCTACCCGTGTCATATTTGATATGCCAAATACCAGTAACAATTATAGACCTCATTCCCATGACCTGATGGAATGGTTTGAGGCTCTTTATGTTCCTGGAGTGAGCAGATGCCCTTGGGCTACACTAACAGGTGACATGACATATGGAGATGCTGCTGGTGCCTGCTCGAGCAAATCAATGATCAACGGAAGACAAGTGATGCAAGTGATCTACACTGACTCTCCATATTTAGGTGATTAGATTTATTATTTTCTCCCTACTAATCAAGTCCGATGTTTATTTGATGGCCCAGCATACACAAGGAGAATCCCAAGGGACAGAAGGATATTTTCTTTCTACCCTCCAGAGAACACACAGACCTTTCTTTTGGTGTGTCAGAGTGAGGGAGAAAGACAGACAGACACAGGCTCACAGACAGAAAGAAAGGTAAGGACACACAGTATGAACCATGCATCCTGCTGAACAGCCCGCTCTGGAAACCTGGAATTCATAGTATATCCTCAAAGTAAGTGGAGGTGGTGAATGCAGGGTATGGGAAACTCAAAAAGTCAAAGAGAAGTGGTGCAGGAGAGGGAGAGAGGGGAGAGGCAGGAGGCTGGGAGGGTGGAGAGGAGGACACGCTGTTACTTTCTCTGCTCTCAGCTCCAGATTTTTGGCTCTAGGTCCATGTATGGACAAGATGAGACCCTATCATTGAGAATGTACTTATGTGGTTTCCCTGTGCCAATCCTGATTTTGAGGTCAAGACCTAGGAAGGGAAAGAGACATGTAACTTTAGCCCCAAAGTGGTGGCGCTGGGAAGCATGGGAGGAAGAAGGGATGTAGGAGCCCCAACACGTCTTGTCACTGCCATCCTGGAGTTAGGTAAGGATTGGGGAGATTGGTGGAAATTACAGACTATGTAAATGTGTGTGTGTGTGTGTGTGTGGTGTGTGTGTGAAAGGATTGCTAGATTTCAACTTTTAGATAGTCACTTCTTAGATCGTTTATTTGTCACTAGTCAATGGACTTAGCATCTTTTCTAAGCGGGGTAGGGAAGAAAGAAGTTATAATAGAACATTTTGTCTTTCATCCCATAAAAGAACTCCAGCACTATTGCCTGCCTACAGATCCGAATGTCTTAGGTTTATTTGTGTTCACAAGGAAAATCCCATTTGGGCTCTGTAAGGAGGAAAGTGGAGTTAGGGGAGAGACCTTGTGTCCTCGGGATCTCTAACTGTCCCCAGAAATGATCCATGAGGGCAGGGATTTCTGTTCCAGGTCTCACCTGAGGAGTCTAGCACCAGGTACACTGAACTGGGGAGGCGAAGCAATCTTCCACTGGAGGTCAAGTTCAGGGCCAGGCAGTGAGAAACGGAGGCCACCCGGGGTCTGTTTCAGGGGCCCACCTGAGAGGAAGGAGTCTCAAGCTGGCTTCACAGCTGCATTTTCCTCTCCAAATCCTCCGTGCTTTTTGGGACCAGGAGCCTCACCTCCCGTTTCATCCTGAGTGCTGTGAAATCTGCAATCAGCCCTGACAGGAATACACTGGAGTGATTATCTGCAGGAAGGATTCAGCTACGGGAGGAAAGAATCGTAAAAAAAGGATACAGGCAGGACATGTTTATGTTAGCATAAAAGACGACCGTGTGTGCGCACATACATGTCTGCACGAACCTTTTGATGCCTCACCACTATCTTTTCTCTGTCTTCTTTCTTCTAGAAACCACACCCTTCATGCATCATCTATGATTTCCTGTTTTCATTTCTTTAAAGCAGAGACGTTAAAGACGGACTTGAAAAGAATTCTGACTGCAAAACTCGCCTATGGTTTTTTTTTCTTCCCCTCTTTTGTCTTTACAGCGCACTCACTCACATCTAAGCAAAGCTTCGCTGCCTCCCCTTTGTCAAGTCTTTCAAGTTGTTCAATTTTGCTTTCCGGTAATGAATACCTTTTCTGTATTCACTTTCTATTGGTTTATATTGTACTTAATCCAATGATGGAAACTACAATAGCAGAGATAGCTAGCATGAATCAACTTGGGAGCAAACACAAATAACTTGCTAGGAGAAAGAGAAACATGTGGCCATCTTCAAGGGAGGCCAAGATACTTCCCACGTGTAGAGGACCACGGGCTTCCCTTGGTGTGTGTTTCCCCAAGAATTGGGTGGGGAGTCGGGGGCGGGGGGCTTGAATCTGTGAGAGCAGTGGAGTGAAAGTTGCTTAAGAGAATCTCTCTGCTGCCATTCATATTGCGTGAGCATTGGACAGGAAGAATCAACTAAGTGGAGTTGATCACATGTGAGTTTCCAGAAAAAGCAATAACTGACATGAAATTTAAAAATGGATTAAGGGGGACTGGAGTGATAGCACAGCGGGGAGGGCATTTGCCTTGTATGTGGCTGACCCAGGTTCTATCCCAGGCATCCCATATGATCCTCTGAGCACATCCAGGAGTAATTCTTGAGTGTAGAGTTAGAAGTAATCCCTGAATATTGCTGGGTCTGACCCAAAGAACAAAAATAAGAAATGGATAAAGGGTTCAAACATATGTGTCACCTGAGTACATGTGTCACCCGCATCTCCCCTCTTGAGATGTTCTCTCTCTCTCTCTCTCTCTCTCTCTCTCTCTCTCTCTCTCTCTCTCTCCCTTCCCCTTCCTAAAAGCCTCCAAATAAAATCTGTTTTTACTAAAAAGTAAAAATAAAAAATTAATAAATAATTAATAAAGGGTTTAGGGTTTGTAGCAAGAATATTTCTAGTTGAAAAAAAATAAAACAAAACAAAACCAAAAATGTGCATGGGAAGGTCTGTGAATGTGTTTCAGGCAAGAAGACAGACAAGGAGGACCTGGTAATGTGAACTGAGTCAAGACTGCCTGGAACACAAACTAGCCCAAAGGCCCTGAAGGCCTTTCAAATATTGGACCCACCTTTAAAATATTGGACCCATCCAAGTATCCCAGAAAGCCTTTGAGATGCCGAACTCTAGGCTCAGAGCACTGCTGAACCCCATAAAAGGAGCAGCTGTTAGGTAGGAACAGAGGCCCTGCTAAGAATATGATTTCTCATCAATAGTTCCGAGGTCCACCCCTTCCCCTGACAACACCCTGAAAACGGGCTTTGGTGGAGAAAGAAAACTGTATAAAAACGGACTTTACGGTGGCAAAGATACACAGTTGTTCAATCTGGGGTCACCCTCATCTCTACGGAGATGTGCACTCTCTTTGTTTTATTTTACAGCACACACATCTCTACTTAGAATGTGTGTTTGCTTGGCTCTTCTCATTCTGGAAACACCTGCATTCTCTCTTGAGTATCTAAACTCTTTCTCTTCCCTCACTGTCCCCAAATAAATTTATTTACTTCACCATTTGTCTCCTTCCTGAAGATCTTTTCTGAGGAGATAGGAAAGAGAATAGAATCTGGGCAAGGGGGAGAGCTGATTTTCTTTTTTTTCTACAAAATGGATGTGGGCATGAGCATGGGCAGGAGGGAATAAATTTATGCACAGTGAAGGTCCACTGGGACTCGGGTGTGGTTTGTGGAATGATTGAGATGCCAGTTTTATGCAAGGTAGGAGCTCTTAGTAGATGGCCCCTGTTGATCCTGATCTAGCAGGGACTGCCTCATTGAGGAAGGTGGTAGACTTCCCTCTAGAGGCTGCTATCTTTCTTCCCACTTCACCTACATTACCTGCAACTTGGTCAATTCCAGGTGGTGACTTGGCCTAGCAGAGATGTTACAGGAAGAGGGTATGGCTGGAACCTCAAGAATGAGGAAAATCATGGGGTAGGCTCAGCTGGAGTTGTGAGGGCAAACCCGATGGGCTTTGTGGACCTTATTGATGATGAGGGGTATATGAAATAAAAGAATAAATTCTTGTGCTGTGAACACCATCAAGTGGGACTTGGGTGCAGTTTGACAACTGCCAGGTGGCATTGGTGAGATGGGAGACAGGGGAGTGTGGATAGTAGAGCACCTAAGGTGAGAGACCAAAATGTAAGATAGGAATGTGTTAATGAAGACCAATATTCCATTCTGGATAGAGGATAGCACCCATAAAGAAGAGAGAAAGGAGGAAGTCAAAGGGGTCAAAGAGAAGTAGGCAGTCTGGGGCAGTGAGAGTTCTAGGAAGAGCCTATACCAAGAAGGAGATGGGTCAAAGGCTCCCCAGAGTCTAAAATATGGACCATAAGTAGCGACTGGAATTGACAACATGGCGGTCACTGATGATGTCACTGAAAGCTGTTTCCTGGAATGGTGAGATGAAAGGCAAATTAGATGGGAATGGTTAGGGAGAGGTTGAGCAGGGCATGGAATTCTGAGAACCCTTTCTGGGATAGAAACTTCTATAGCTTTAGATTCTTTTGGGTAGCTAAGTGAGTGCAGAAGGTTTCTATGAGCCTGTAGGGCTTCAAAAGACTTCCTTTGGAAACAACATACAACCCAAGGTGGTACATCATGGTCTGTTCTGAACATCTTGGGAAGGCAAGAGATACACACACCGCTCTATATTACTGAGGAGACAGTTTCAGAAAAATAATACGATTTGCTTGAAGTCATACAGAAAACCAATAGGCAGCTCTGTCCATACAGAAAACCAACAGACAACTGTTTATAAGCCATCCTTGTTGGAGTTCCCTCTGGCTGCCGGATTGATTTTCACTGAGGCTCAAAGGGCAATCAGTAGAGAGAGACGTGGTAACAGACTGGAAAATGGTGGACTCAGGCCCTCAAAGCATTTAGTTTTGCACAGTCTCAGGACAGGGTTTAGAGAGAAAGGGAAGGGAAGTGGGCAGCAGAAGGGGGGAATAATACCCTCCTGAACTGGTCCCCCTCAGGCAAAACACCTACTCTACAACCTAAACAAAGTAAAGGGTTGAATTTGGGGGGAATCAGGGGGGATGGTAAAGTAGGGGATTAAAAATGACCTTATCTCTAAGCTTTGGGCCTGGGACAGCTGTCTTGGTCTAATATTGTTCTTTAGCCTAGTTTCATTCCCAGGTCCCTCAGAACAGGAGTGGATGGTCGGAGTCTAACTGCACGTGTACTTCAAGCCTCATTTACGTCAGATCTGTTTTATTTGTCGTGGGATTTCAAAGTGAAAACCATGAAAGAGTCTGGCCTGAGAAACACCAGCGTCCTTCTCACACCACCCCACTCCCCACCCCCCACCCCCTGTTCCTTCTTACCATTTCTCCCTCATCCAATTCTCCCTTATCCTAGAAGAGAGGGATGAAGGCAGAAAGGGCTATACTGGGAATCAGGTGAAAAATCACCTGGCGAGAGAAGACTGTGCTGAAGCAGCATCCTATTGGCCGCTGGGAAGCTGAAGGAAGGGACCAAGGCATTGAGGAGAATTTGAAACTGTCTTTCCTGGAAGTCTTTCAACTAAGGCAATAATTCTTTTGTGGGGGACTTCTAAGCCTTTTGTTTCGGCCTCTGGCTTTCAGAGGGGAGTGATACATTAAGGATTCTGAGATCAACGCTTCATTTGCATTTCAGAGAAATGTCTAAATGCCACCTAAAGTGCAGGCTTCCTTGGCCTCCTCAAAGCACAGGGGCAAATTCCTGGGGTGCCGGACCACTTGCTGCGTTTCCAAGGGTGACTGAGAGGGCATGGCACATCCTCCCACAAGGCCACCTTTCATTCTAGTCAGAGTCTAGAAGATTCCGGTTACGCGGGCCTTTATAGCCATTTTCCTCTGCCTCAGACCAGAGATGTGAAATCAATTCCGGGACTGACTCTGGGCAGAGGTTGGAATTTTTCAGTCATATGATTTTCCTAGTGGATGGATTTCTATGCTATGGCTGTTGGATTTTTATCTTACTTGGTTTTTTGTTGGGGACCGCAGGGAGTGGGATCCAGGACTTGGTTGCATGGCTCCAAGCGTGCCTCCAAAGCAAGTGCTCCAGCCCTTTGAGTTCTCCGCACACAGCACATGTTAGTGTTTCATTATGTTATAACTAAGGTTTTGCTTTGTTTGTTTGTTTGTTTGTTTTTGTTTTTGGTAACAACATGAGAGGCAATGTCTAAAGCTCTCATTTCCTGCATGGACAGTTGCCTTCAATCCTGCTTGGTTTCTGGAGTGGCAGCGTCTAGTGAGAAGTCCAGTGGAAGCCCTCCCTTCCCATCCCTGGATATCTCTCTTCTTCCTAACCATCCCCCACTCCCCCAACCCTAGCCCCCTAGCCGCACCCCAAGGGCAGGGAAAATGACACAGAGACTTTTCGTATTCTAATGCTTATTGCACTTCCCTCATCAGGATAAAACCCAAGTCACCATCTAGACTTGGCCTAAGATGGAAAGTTCTAGAATCCTCTTACCTCAGTGGCATTTTTGAGAAACGTTCTTTTCTTTCCTATTCTAACAGTAGTGTTCCATCTCACTTAGAGAAATGGATCTGTTATTTGAAAGCATCTCTCAGTTTTCTAGTTCTTTTTACTTTAAGAGTAAAGTTGTTCGTTGCTTTCTTTTTGCTGTAAGAGCCACATCGGCAATCTTCAAGGCTTACTCTTGGCTCTGTGCTTAGGGTTCCTGATAGGACTCAGGGGAGCCTAGGTAGTTCAAGGGATCCAACTCAGGTCAGCTGCATGTAAAGCAAGTGCCTAAGCTCCTGTGTGATTCCTCCCAGTCCTGGAAGTTTAGCATATGGAGACCTGTTAAACAAGAGAACAATTCTTGTTGACCAAACCCATAGATTGTCCCATGGGAGCCAAAAGATGGTCCAAGAGTTAAGGTGCTCACTTGCATTATATCCATAGGTGTAGCTCTAGTTGCACCTGAGCACCAATGTGTGTGAGTTCCTAGGAGGAGTTCCCAGGCCTCCTGAGCACTGCTGGGAGATACTCTGAAAAAAAAAAAGCAAAATAAACCCACAGATTGGCCTAAAAGCTGAGGTTAAAAGAGTGAATGAAGTGCCCAAGTTCTTTCCCAGAATAGGGGAAATATTCTTTTAGAGAACACTCAGGGAATCCACCGAGTAAAAATTTCATTGCTTGTTTGTCTCTTGAACCAGAGCCCGATGTTACCGATGCCATGAGCGTCAAGGAGCTATTTCCAAATAGTTCCTGCAAGACCACAGTAGGGGCAAGAAAGTCTGTTTGTGGCTAATTTCTGGAAGTGAACAGGAAGCCTGCGAGAGAAAGTTGCAGATACAATCAGAACAAACATGAGAGCAGGCGGGCAGCAGGGCTGATTAAGCTCAGCGCAGGGCAGAGGTTAGTGAAGGACCCTTCCACACGCCCTGAAAGAAACAAGAAACTCAGCCTCCTCTCCTCTTTGGAGGCATTTCTGTAGCTTATGGACTAAGCTGTTTTGGGGGGTTCCCCCAACCCTCACCCACCTGTGTTCCTTCTACCTCGCACAGGAACTGAGGTTCAAATAATTTTATCTTTCCTGTTAAGGCTTCGGTACTCAACCATGGCATCTCCTTCCTTTCTGACTTTTTGGCAGTTGTTTTAGCATTTGGTTGACAACATAAACATCACCGCAAAAATAATCTTGCGTGATTCCAGGTAGGTGATAATCTGCCTTCTTTTCTCATGGAATATAAGGATTAAAGAAAATCCTAGGGAATCAAGGACCTGTTGCGCTCAAAATCAGTAGAAATAGAAAAGGGAAACAACCCATTAATAAGTAAGAATTCAGGAATATGTGTTGATCCAAATAAATAGTAAATAATAAAGAAAGAAAGGCTCTTTTCTGCTGAGGAAGCCAACTAGTCAGTGTAGGAAAGTGATAAAATTCAAAAGCATCGTTGTTATCTTTGGTTTGAGTAAGGAGAATCAATGGAGACAAAAAGTTTGAGGATGTTCATATAATTTCATATCGAACATTTATTTATTACAGGGGGACCCTGGCAGATAACCCTTTACTAAGCAATTGTAGTTGATGCTCACCCGAAATGGGACACACTGCCTTTGCATGCTTCCTGATAAGATGCTCTCAGAAGAACACACATTGTTTCTGCATGTTCCTGCCAAATATGCATGCACTAATCCCAAAAAACCATTAGACTCTTGAGGAAGTTCTGCCAAATAATTGAGTGAGCTCTGAAAAAATGATCTCTCTCACATGTGGGACTTAAAGCTAACAGCAAGTTAGCAACAAAGAGGTAAAGGCAACCTAATGGTGGGACCAACACACACAACCCAGTTGTGTGGGGATGAGAGGGTGTGGGGTTGGGATCCTTAGGGGAGAGAAATGGGTACATTGGTGATGGAATGGTGTTGAAATTATGACCATGAAAAATGGTTATTAGTCATAACTGCAGACCGAAAGAAGCACAAAGACTGTGAATCTGGTTTCAGATGAAAGGGAGTTGATTTGGACAGATACTAAAAGAGGCAACACAAGTTAGAATTTTCTTTTGCAATCAAGGGACATCATTGGGGTAATTGGGGAAAACTTTATCAAGTCTGTTGTTTGGGGAGTAGCCTTTGTATCAACACTCATTTCTTGGTTGCTATCTATTAGAATAAACCTTGCTTTTAGAAAAGACATTTTAAATATAGAAGGGCTAGGGGTGTCATGACGTGAATTCATTCTCACATAGTTTACATATATGTAGTTTCACATACGTGTCTACATGCATACATATATATATAGAGAGAGAGATAGAGAGAAAACAAATGTTAACTTTTGAGAAATCTGGATGAAAAGCACATAGGAAATATTTGTATTACTTTCACAACTTAAAAACTCTTAGAGGAGGTCCTAGAGGTCAGCTGGCAAAATCTCTTATTTGATGGTAAGTGTCATTCCTGTGAACAGTTAAGGGGCCGTTAGCAGAGTTTGGAATTCTTGAAACAAATGTTACTTGCTCATGAGAGATTATTTTTATACTGCATGACTGGGCTTAATGGACTAATTTATCTAGGATTCTTGCTTTCATTTAATATCAGAAGTTGGGTTTATAATTTCCATTGTTAGTTTTTGTTATGGAGATTGTATTCCTTAAAATGAATTCAGAAGGTAAAGGAGTACAACTCAAGCAGAAGAGCATGTGCTTAGCATGTCTGAGACCCTGAGTTCAATCCCTGGAACCACATAGATCCCCAATTGCCACTAGGAGTGCCCCCATCCACTTAAAACAGGTGTTTTGTGGGGCCAGTACAGCAGGTAGGGTACTTGCCTTGCATCTGTAACAGCACATACAGCCCTCCAAGCCCTACCAGGAATGATCCCTGAGCACAGAGCCAGGAGTGAGCACAGTGCCGCCCATAAACAAACAAACAAACAAATAAGTAAATAAATAATTAAGAAAGTGTTTTGTATCTTTTCATCTATTTTTATTTGGGGAACGGAGAGAAGGGCCACATCCAACAGTGCTCCTGGCTTACTTCTGTCTCTGAGTTCAGGAATCACTGATAGTAGTGCTCAGGAGATGCAGTGTCAGGGATTAAACCAGGTTTAATATTATGCAAGACAAGTTTCCCAACCCCTGTACTATTTCTTGGACCCTGAGGTTGGGTACTTGATCTCTAACATTGAATAACTGGGATCCTGTAGCAGTTTTTCTACTATGACTGACTCATTTCACTAAGTGTAATGTCTCAAAATTTATCTAGTCTGTGGAGTAAATGCTAGGCTTCTCTCTCTTCATTAAAAACAATTTTTTATTAAATCACTGTGAGATACACAGCTACAAAGTTGTCCATGATGGGTTTCAGCAACCATCCCTTCACCAGTGTGCATTTCCCACCACTTATGTCCCCAGTTTCCATCCTTCCATTACCCATTCCCGTCTGTATCTTGTAGGCACTTTCTCTCTCTCTCTCTCTCTCTCTCTCTCTCTCTCTCTCTCTTCTTTTTAGGTCAATGTGGTTTGCGGTTCAGGTATGGTAAGTTTATCATGTATATCCCCTTCCCTCCTTTCAGCACTCGGTTCTTGTCCATAGTGATCATTTCCAACAATCATTGTCATGGTGGTCCTTTCATGCTAACTGCCCCCTCCTGCTCCCCACCAGGAGACCATAATGTTGCGTCTTCCTACTACAGTTTCTTTATTCATTCATCAGTGGATTTACACTTAAGCTATTTCTTCCTCTTTGTAAATACTTCTGGAAAGAACATGCAAGTGGGATACCTCTTTGAAATTGCTTTAACTTCTCTTGATTATAGTCCCAGAAGTGGAATGGGTGGATTATATGGCAATTTGATTAAACATTTGTTAATTTGTTTGTTTGTTTGGTGTGTGTGTGTGTGTGTGTGTGTGTGTGTGTGTGTGTGATCTCCTAACACTCTGGGCAACACTTGGCCAATCAGGTTGGTAGATCAATGCATGGGCTTGGAGGGAGGTGATGCTTGGGCCTTATAGTGACAAGGATTACCCAGGATGGTTTACTCAGGCCACCTGTACAATGCTCAGAGGAACATATAGTGCAAGGAATCAAATAGGAGTTGGTCTCCTCATATAAGATGAGGATCTTAAACCCTTTTACTATCTCTTCAGCCACCTGATTAAATATTGTGAAGCTTACCAGGGCATCTTATTTAGTTAGGTATGTGTTTGAACATCTGGCAGTGCTCAAGGCTGACTCCTGGCTCTGTGCTCATTGATCACTCCTGAAGGGACTCAGGGACCATAGTGGTGTCAGGAATTGAATCCAAGTCAGTTGCAAGCAAAGAAATTTCCCAGCCTGCTGTTTCTCTCCAGTCCCTGATTTGCCTATTTTTAAAGTTAAAGTTGAATAAAATTCTTGACCTCTCCCCTTGATAGATAAGGCATTTCTCCCCTCTGTCTTCTTTCCACATTTGTTTTATTTTAGTTTTTTCAGTTTAAATATGATGTTGCTGGTGTACTTAGCCTGCCTGGTTTTTCTAAAGTTTTAGAATCTATGATTTGGCGTCTGGTATTAATCTGGGAAAATTCTCACTCATTACTTCCAATGGCCCATCTTTTTATTTCTTCCTTCTCTTTCTGATTTTTCCATTACATACATACAGCACCTTGTGTGGTTGTCTGACAGGTCTCAGATCTTGTCTCCTATTTTTTTCTAGTCTTTTTCCTTTCCTCTTGATTTTTCTGTTTTAGAAATCTTCATCCAGATAGACTCCTTTCTCAGCTGTGTGCAATCTGTGACTGAACCCATCAAATACTTATTTCTCTTCCAAGGTTTTCATTTATGCCATTATTTTAAATTTAGCCTTTTTATACCTTTCTAGAATTTCCATTACTCCGTTTCTATTGCTGATTTTCTTTATACATTAATGCCCTCAGAGTATTAAAATAGTTATTTTCATTTCCCCACTGACAATTCCAGCAGACTTGTTATGTCTGACTTGTTATCTATTCTAATTTTGTGGATTTTTGTTTTGTTACCTCTCAGGACACCTTGTACCATCTTCTTGCTAGCTGAAAATGATGTCTAATGCTCTAGACAGGGCATGTAGGAAAGTAACGTATGAGAATTTTCCCAGACTAATACCAGATGCCACATCATAGATCGCAAAAACTTCCAGAAAATACCAGGCAGGCTAAATACATCAACAATATCATATTTACACTGAAAACGAAAATAAAACATATTTGGAAAGAAGTCAGGGAGGGAGGTGGAATGCCTTATCTATCCGGGAGAGAGGTCAACATTTTGAAGAAGAGGCAAAAGAGCCTGCCATAGAGGCAGGGGGTGGGGAAGGGAATCTGGGGACAATTGGTGGTACAAAATGTGCACTGGTGGAGGGATGGGTGCTGGAACACTGTATGATTGAAACCCAATCATGAACAGATTTGTAATTGTGTATCTCATGGTGGTAGAATAAATGCATTGTTCATCAATAAATGCACGAGATGAGAGGCTACTACAAGAGTATCCCACCCGCACGGCAGAGCCTGGCAAGCTACCCATGTTGTATTTGATATGCCCCAAACCAGTGACAATTATAGACCTCATTCCCATGACCTAAAGGAATGGTTTGAAGCTCTTCATGTTCCTGGAGCGAGCAGATGCCCTTGGGCTACACTAGCTTGTGACAGGATGTATGGAGATGTTACTGGTGCTCGCTCAAGCAAATTGATGCATAACGGGAAGACAAGTGATATAAGTGATACAAGTGATGATGGTACAATAAAATTTCAAAAAATTAAAAAAAGAATTTCATTCAACTTTAATTTAAAGCAGTTTGGTCCTTCTAAATCTCCTTCGGGTACCAGATTCATTTGACCTGCACAGGAAATGACCTCATCACAGGTCAGGTAAATAAAGAACAGAAAAAAGACTAAAAGACTGCAGAACTGAAGCAGTAGTAGAGTGGGCAGGTGCTTGTGCTACTTGTGGCATACGCAAGTTCACCTGCCCCTCGAGGTGTTACAGGTGTGGCTGTGGTGCCCGGCTGCTTTGGCAGACAGGAGAACAGGCTTGTCCACACCCAGGGCTCTGCCTTGTTGGCCCTGGATAGTTGATCTGATATAGAAAAAAGACTGGGCCCCCTGGGATGAACCCAGAGCCACAGCTGAGTCTGGCAAGCTACCCTTGGTGTATTGATATGCCAAAAACAGTAACAATAATGAACCTCATTCCCCAAAAATGGAGACATTACTGGTACTCGCTAGAGCAAATTGACAAAGGAAAGACAAGTGAATACAAGTGATACACTTCAAAATCAGCAGGGCCACAAAGATGTTATAGAGGCTAAGGAACAGGCTTTGCATGTGGCTGGCCCTTATTTGACCCCTAATATCATAAGGTCATTAAAATCATCACTGGGTGCAGCTCTGCAGGCCTGCAAGCACCAGTGGGTACAATCCTGGAAGTCCCTGAGTACTTCTGGGGTAGCCTGGGTGATCCCTGGCACCACTAGACCTAAGCAGCACTGCATCCTTGGGCCTTGCTTTGAACCAAAGACCTCTTTGGCTGCCAATCTCTGACAGAGGTCTTTCAGCCTCTGGAGAACTAATTGAGGAACCCATCCCCACTCCCTTCCAAAAAAATAAAGAATCAGAGTGTATGAGGCATACACAAAGAACAAGTAGCATTGCTTCTGAGACAGTTTATTAAAATTAATAGTGGGGCTGTAGCAATAGTATAGAGGGTAGGGCATTTACCTAGCACACAGCTGACCCAGGTTCAATCCCCAGTATCCCATATGGTCCTCCGAGCACTGCCAGGAGGAACTCCTGAGCATCTCTGGGTGTGACCCAAAAAGACAATATAAATAAGTACTGGAAGTTATAAGGAAGTGAATAAATACAAAATATTTAAAAAATAAAATAAATAGTATACACTTTAAAACTCCAGAGGGAATAGTAACTGTCTGTATACAAATTTCTAGGTTATATGAGTACAGAAATGAGTTCAAGGAGTAAGAGAAGGAATATTGGTATTTCATAGAAGGAGTGATTGGGGGATACTTATTTTCTATGTTAAATGTCATTCAGATTCTAACCATATTTGGTCACTTCCAAGAGTTGCCATGGCAATGGCGAACTGTCTCAGTATGGGTGGGTGTGATTTTACCATGCAAATGTATTACAACAAGCATTTAATGGAGCTGAAAGTCATGCTTAGGGCACAGGATCATCCATCTTTCATTTACTTGGCTGCAACTGATCTTATGTTCTGAAAAGTCTTAGACCTTATTTTTCTTGCCTTATGAGGTATTCAGTATCTGTAATACATTAACTTCTTTGGCAAGAGCGTATTAAGCTTTCCAGTTGAAGGGAATAACAGAACACTAGTTGTTATTCTCTGTAGTATCTTCACAAAGGGGTATTTTTTTCTACAAGGAGGCAACATTTTCTTTTTTTTTAATTTTAGTTTTTTTGTTGAGTCACTGTGAACTACAAAGCTATTCATGATTGCATTTCAGGCATACAATGTTCCAATACCAATCCCTTCACCAGTGCCAATTTCGCTTCACCAGCGTACCCATTTTCCCTCCCACCCCTCTTCCTGTCTCTGAGGAGGATGCTTCCCCCAATCCCACCCCTTAGGCCCTCTCATTTACTGAGAGGGTATCGTGCAAACTTACACCCTTCAGCAACCTCCTCCTCCAGAGTCACCCCTTCCCTCCACCACTGTCTTAGTCTTCCCTTCCCTGTCCTATTCTGCACCTCCCCACTGCAGTGGTAAGGGAGAATACCATGCTCTTTGTTTCTATTCCCTTTGGGCGTTTGATATTCCCCAAGTATGGCCCCACATATGAGAGGTCATTCTGTGTCTCTTATTCTGACAACTTCACTCAGTCTGATACTCTCAGATCCATCCACAGAGCAGTAAATTACATGACTTGATCTTTTCCTAAAGTAATACTCCATTGGTATATGTACCACAGTTTCTTTATGCATCTGATTGCGGCCACTGGGGTTGCTTCCAAAATTTGTTGTGAACAGAGCTGCCATGAACATAGGAGTGCAAATCTCTTTTCTGGGTTGTGTTTTGGGGCTCTTAGGGCATATTAAAAGGAGTGGAGTTGCTGGATCACATGGAATTAAGATTCCTAGTATTTCGAGGAATGTCCATATTGTTTTCCAAAAACGTTGGATCAGACAATATTCCTACCAGCAGTGAAAGAAGGTTCCTTTTCCATCCCTCTGCAATCACACCAGCACTGTTGGTTCTATTCTTTTTGATAAGTACCAGTCTCTCTGATGTGAGGTGATATCTCATAATTGTTTTGGTTTGCCTTTTGCTGATTAGTGATACGTGTACTTTTTCATATGACTTTTGGTTATTTCTATGCCTTCTTTGAACAAATTTCTGTTCATTTCTTCTTCCCGTTATTAGAAAAAAAATGTTCTACCAGGACTTTATGTATCTTGTCTTTAACCTTATATCAGATGAATGGTGAACAAGTATTTTCTCCCAGTTTGTGAAATGCCTTTGTATTCTGGTCATTTTTTCCCCTTTGAGGTGCAAAAGCTTATTTATTTAACATAGTCCATTTGCTTGTCTTTGCTTCTGCTTGCTTGGTCAATGTTATTGAATCCTTGAAGATGCCTCTAGCTTCAATGTCATGGAGAGTTGCGTCTTCCTTAGTGTAACTTATGGATTTAGGTCTGATATTGAAGTCTTTCCAATGTTCTCGTTCCCAACGTTCTCCCTTCTGAAATCCAACATGCCATTTTGTCAGTAAAGAAGGGACAGCACCAGGCCCAGACAAAGTCAGACCTGAACACCTCAAGAATCTGCCTTCAGTACTCATCAATACACTGGCTTGGCTCTTCACACGCTACCTGTCCGAATGCAAGGTGCCCTCCCATTGGAAAACCAGCAGGACAGTTCTATTGTTCAAGAAGGGAGACATCCACGACATTGGCAACTATTGCCCCATCTGCCTGTTGTCTGTCATTTACAAGCTGTTCACTCGAGTCATCCTGAACAGGATTGGCAAAAAAATTAGATGAAGGACAACCATGTGAGCAAGCTGGCTTCCAAAAAGGATTCAGCACAATCGACCATATCCACACGGTAACCAAGCTCATTGAAGTATGTAGGGAGTTCAGGATGCCACTCTGTCTCACGTTCATTGCTTTAAAAGAAAGCCTTTGACTCTGTGGAGACTGAAGCAGTCATCGAAGCCCTAGCCAAACAGGGGCGTTCAAAACCCAATACATCAACATCCTTCGTGAGCTGTATTACGGATTCACCACCAGGATCTCACCATTCTACAAAGAAGTGATCATCAATGTCAAAAGAGGGGTACAGCAGGGTGATACCATTTCACCAAAACTTTTCAGCGCCACCGTTGAGAACATCATGCGACAATTAGAATGGGAAGGAAGGGGAGTGAAGATAGATGGTCGGCAACTACACCACCTCCCGCTTCGCTGATGACATTGTTCTAATAACACCAAACATTAGCCAAGCGGCACAAATGCAGGCTGACTTCGACCGAGAATGTGGAAAGATAGGTCTACAGCTGAATCTCAGCAAAACTATGTTCATGAAAAATGAACTAGTTCCAGAGGCCCCATTCACTCTCAATGGAACAAACATCTCTGAATGAAGCAGTTATGTGTACCTAGGTTGAGAAGTCAACATGATGAACGACCTAAAACCTGAGCTGTGCAGGAGGAAGAGAGCGGCATGGAATGCCTTCAAAGGCATCGAAGAAATAGCTAAAAGGACAAAGAACCTCCAGCTCCCGGTACATTTCTTTGACTTTACCATTCTCCCTGCATTAACATATGCCTCAGAGACCTGGGCCTTACGAAAGCAGGATAAGAATACTATTCGGGTCTCCCAAAGAGGAATCAAAAGAGCTATGCTTGGAATATCACTCCTCACTCAAGTGAGAGAAGGAATCCGGAGTTCTGACCTCCGTCGCTATTCCAGAATCAGGGATGCTGTCTCGTTTGCCAAGGCATCGAAAATCAGATGGGCTGGACGTGTAATGTGATTTGGATACGACCGCTGGACTAGAACCGTTACCGACTGGATCCCATAGGATGTCAAAAGATCATGTGGCCTCCCACCTACAAGATGGTCAGACTTCTTCGTCAAGACCCTGAAGAAACAGTTTGAAGCTCTTTGTATTCCTGAAGCAACCAGATGCCATTGGGCCACACTGGCACGTGATAGAGTCAAAAGGAAATATTACTGGCACCCACTCGAGCAAATTGATGAATAACGGAATGTCAAGTGTCCAAGTGATCAAGTGATTGAAGTCTTTAATCCTTGACTTTTGTGCATGGTGTTAGAAAAGAGTGCCCTAATCCTCAGTTCATTTTTTTTGCATGTAGCTAGGCAGTTTTCCCAATACCACTTATTGAAGCTTCACTGTTCGTATAGCTGACGATTGGTCTCTGGACTTTCAATCCTATCCCATAGATCTGAGGCTCTGTCCTTATCCCAATACCATGCTGTTTTCATTATTATCACTTTGTCGTTCAGTTTGAAGTTGGGAGAGCAATACCTCCCATCTTCTTTGTTCCTACGATTGCTCTAACTTTCAGAGGGAGGGATTTTTTTTTAATTTTATATTAATTTAAGGAGGTCTTTGATCTATTTCTTTTGGAATCTTTGTAGGGATTGCTCTGAGTCTATATAATGCTCCAGGAGTGTTGCCATTTTGGCTGCATTGATCCTCCCAACTCATGAACAGGGGGTGTGTTTCCATTTCCTTGTGTTCTCTTTTATTTTCTTCTAGCAGCATTTTGTAGTTTTCTTTGTGTAGGTCTTTCATCTTTTTTGTTAAGTTGCTTCCCAGGTACTTGATTTCCTGGTGTACAATTGTGAATGGGATTGTTTTTAAAATTTCTCTCTCTCCTACGTCATTCTTTTCATATGCATTTAGAAAAGCTATGGATTTTTTGTATGTTAATGTTGTAGCTTGCCACTTTACTATAAAGTCAATTGTTGATTTTGTAGCTTGCCACTTTACTATATAAGTCAATTTTGTAGTTTTTAGGGCTTTCTAATTATAGTATTATGTCATCTACAAATAGAATTTGACTCCTTTTCACTTCTGAATTTTCTTAATATCTCACTCTGGCTTAATTGCTACAGCAAGTACTTCCGATATTATATTGAATAGCAGTGATTCAACAGAGTGGGCATCCTTATCTTGTGCCTGATCTTAGAGAAAATGCTTCAGTTTCTTGCCATTGAATATAATGTTTGCTGTGGACTGTGGTAAATGACTTTAACAGTATTGGAGAAAGTTCAACATTTTAATGAAAGTGTTTTTTTTAATCATTAATGGGTGCTGGATCTTGTCAAATGCTTTTTTGGGCATCTACTGATATGATTGTATGATTTTTATTTCTGCTTAATTGATATATTTTTATTTTTGCTTATATTGATATAGCATGTTTTATTGATTGATTTGTGTGTATTAAACCACCCTTGCTTCCCCAAATGGATTTCACTTGGTCATGGTATATGGTCTTCTTGATGTGCTTGTATTTTGTTGAAGAGAGTTGTACCAATGTTCATCAAGAATATAGGTCTGTAGTTTTCTTTTTCTGTAAGTCTCTCCTCTCACTTTTGGTATCAGGGTTTGCCTTATAGAACTTGTTTGGGAGTGTTTTTTTCCCCCTCAATTTCCTGAAAAAGCCAGAAAAGGATTGGCAATAGGTTTTCTTTAAAGGTTTGAATGAACTACTAATGAGCCCATGTGGGACTGGGCTTTTGTTTGGGGGAAAATTTTTTGAATACCATTTGACTTCCTTTATATGTTATATGTAATTGGTCTATTTGGGTGTTCTGTACATTCTTGGTTCAAACTTGGGAGGTTATAGGAGTCCAGGAATGTATCCGTTTCTTCTAGGTTTTCTCATTTCAAGGTATAAAGATTTTCAAAGCAACTCCTGATGATCCTTTGAATTTCTGTGATAGTCATTGCAACATCTCCCCTTTTGTTTCTAATTCATTTTTTTTCAGTTCTCTCTCTCTTTGTTTGTAGTCTTATTGGTGGTTTGTCAATTTTGTTTATTTTTTTAAAGAATAAGCTCTTGGTTTTATTAATCTATTGCATTGTTTTATTTTAATTCAAGTTTGTTCATTTCTGCTCTAAGTTGTATTATTTCCCTTCCTTCTGCCTGCTTTTTGGCTTTTGTGTTGATCCTCTTCCAGTTTCTTAAGCTTTGCAGTTAGGTTACTTATGTGGGCCCTTTCTTCCTTCCTGATAAATGCTTGTATAGCTATGAACTTGCCTCTTAAAAAGTGCATTGGCTGTGTCCCACAAGTCCTTGTAACCAATGTCTTCATTCTTGTTTGTTTCTAGGAATCTTCTGATTTCCTCTTGGACCCACTGGTATTCAGCAGAGAGCTGTTTAATTTCCAGATATTTGAGCTTTATCTCAATTCTGATTGAAGATATCTTCAATCACTATCTGGGAAGATAAGTGATATGATTTCTATCCTCTTAATTTCTTCATTTTATGGTGGTTTATTTTATGGCCTGGTATGTGATCTCTCTTGAAGAATACCCTATGTACATTGGAGCAAAAAATTGGAGCTAGGTCAGAGAGAGCTTCGTGGGTCCATATGGAGAGGTCTTGGGGGCCAAGGGCAGGGGCAGCAGGGCTTCCCCTAGTCCTCAGACCAGGAGCAAAAGTTGGTTAGCACTGATGGGACTGGAGGAACGAGAAACCAGGTTTTATAATTCCTTCCCCATCTAGGGTTAGCTAATGTACCCCATTTACACTAGTCTCCTGCCTCATCAGGTGAGAGGTGCTGAAGAGGTCCTTGGGGATGTGGAGGATGGTGCAGTCTTCCGTGACCCATGGCTGGTTGTTAGTCTTTTAGTGAGCCATATTCTTAGACTTGACCCCTTAATAGGGGTTTCTCAGAGATGCCTCCAACACCACCCTTCCACCCCCACTCAAGCTGTGAGGGTGGCAGGAGATCTAGATTGATTCACGCCCCTTCCCACAGTCTATAGCAGTTCTTTCTTGCCCCAAGCATGTGACTCTGATAAGATTCTGGAAGTTTAGATTCTGGAAAGATGGCTGAATTTGAGGGCAAATCTCATTCAGAAGAATAGACTGTACTAACCTGTTTAAATTATGGTTCCTTTCTCTCTCTTCCTTGCCAGAGTCCAAAGGGACTTTTCTCCAGTATTCACTTTGAGAAAGCAATTGAGACCTGTAGGTACATTTGATAAAATTAAGAGGCAACTGGAAACACTCCTGAAATTTTAAATTCTCACACTTATCAATGAAGAGCTTCCAAAAAATCTGTGACTTACAATTAGAATTTCTTGATCTAGCACTGGTCCCCCAAGCTTCTACGATTTTGGGGGGGGGAGTGGTTGAGGCTACACCCAGGGGTGCTCTTGGCTTACTCCTGGCTCTATGCTCAAGGCTTATTGCTGGAAGTGCTCAGTGAACCATATTCCATGTCAAGGATCAAACCTAAGTTGATTGTATTCAAGGCAAGTGCCTTACTCCTTGTATCTCTCCTGCCCTACTGCTGGGTGGGTTTTTATTCCAGCAAATTGAGATTCTTTTTCTTTACTTGCCTGTCACTACAAGGGAGGGATGTGGCAGGTAAGCGAAGTAGATTGTTTCACCATTTTATATCTCTACTAGAGCTAAGCAAGACTGATGATCTTTGTTTACAGCTTGCTCAACTCTTTACTTGTCATGATGGAGTTATTCATCCAAGCCCTTTATGTTCCAGATCAGAAAGCAGAAAGAAGACCATGGCACTCTTTCCATTCTCCATATGCATGTGCGTGCATGCACACACACACACACACACACACACAACAGAGCTCAAACAGAGCTCACAGCCTCTGCTGACCTTCCTAGCAGCCCTTGAGCACGGGGCTGCAAGTCTGCCAGAGTGTTGGTTAGCAGCTGCAAAGTTCGTAATCTGCTGGCCTGCGTGACAGACACCCGGCTTCCTTTGTGCACAAGAAATAGAAATTTATCAGAGGCCAGAACTCTCTCCCAGGCCAAGGTGTATTGGGAAGAAGAAGCGTGGGAGGGGAGACAATATAGGACAGAGTGTCATGGTTGACTCTCTGAAAAAAGTAAAAGCCCCATCAGGACCTTTTTAAAAACCCTTGGTGACTTAGACTCATTCAGCATGCACTTACTTTGCCTGATTGCCATTTGATGAATCTAACTCGTCATTGGACTTGTGACAATATTTATTGTGCCCATAGATATCATACCAGTTGCAACAAAAATCGATGACCTTTACCTAAGACTCCAAGCACCCCTCTCCCGAATCTGTTCCATATATGATTTATTTTTCACGCAAATCTGTAACTCCAGCTCTCTAGGGAGGGATTTGGAAATATCTGTCCAATCAAGCCTTTCTCATGTCTGTTGACAAGGAAAGTCGCATTTGGCTCCAGGAATCATGCATGGCCCAGTGGTTAGCACTCACATCCCTGGGTTCTCTTGGGCGCTCAGAGCACTGTAGGTGGCTGTGCATGCCCAGTCAAGGGGTCATCGATCAAGATGATAGACATGCTGGACTACACTAGCTAATTCCTGCTCCATCTCTTCTCCCAGAAAGGACCGGTAAAGGGTAGATTTCTGAATTCCTTGTACAAAAAACTTTTCCTAACCTGAATGGGGTGAAAGTTTGCAACAAAAAAGACAAAATATGTGTAGGTTGGGAAATGTTTTGCCTTCTGGAAAGTTCTTTGATGAGTTAATAGATTGAGCTTCTTGTGTGAGGCCGGGGACCAATCCAGCATTCAATCTTCTCATGTGAAGGAAAGCCTGGAGTTCTCCACTGAGGAGTTGCCCACCCACTCCCCCGCCTCCTTGGGGCAGGACAGCCCTTCATACCAACAGCAGAGAGTTTCCAGCTTTCTATGGCTGAGATGGACATATCCTACTATTAACCTTAAGATTTTTCTTCCCCCTGTTGTACCACATCACCCCCCGCCCCTTTCTATCAATTGATGCTTTGAGTGCAATTTTATGGTCTTCTGGCTGGATTCTTTTTCTGGCTTGCCACTATGGCAAGGATACTAATGAAGACTAAATTACATTGAGCAGGGCACCTCTGGCCCACTGGGCTATAGGCTCATGGCTTTTCCTGTTGATCTGATTTCACTCAATCTCATCAAACATGCACAGAATCCTCAGTAGGTGCCGCGATAAGACATCTTCCTTCTGGATAAAGAATTGCCAGGCCTGCTTCTCTGTGGATGAAGAAGCTGGAACTCTAAGCAGTCAAGGGGACATAGCTCCCAGTTTGCCCAGACAAATGGCCATTGCTATTCCCAGGGCAACTCATGATGGCCTGCTGAGTCAGACCCACATGCCGAGAGGCACCACCAGAGCCTTTCTCTCTCCAGGGACTTGCGGCTACCCAGATCTCCTGGCCCTTGAGGCTAACATAAACCTTTGCCAACACTGGGGAGACCAAGGCAGAGCTGGAGAAGTAACACCATCATGGCAAAGAGAGAAATAGAAGCCCATGTTCCAAGTCCCCACCCAGGTGCTCAGCAGGGCCTCCCAGAAAGCGTGAATGGGACTTGATGGGGATAATAGTCTCCCCCCAAATACACTCACTGGGAGCTTTTCTGACTGGGCAATTCAGCTTTCAAATGCTTGGTACATTAGAGCAAAGGATGGGTGTTTTGTCTTCTTTTTTCTCCCTGCTTTTTTTTTTTTTTTAGGGCAAGCAATTTGCTCCTTTCTGATTGAGAATGAGATCTGGCAAGTAAGTGCTTGTTCTCCCTCCTTCCCTTGTTTCCCCCTTCCCTCCCCACCCTTCAGTTTAAAAAAAAAAAAAGTGATGGGAGGGAGGGAGGGGGCCTGAGGAACACAGGAATCCATGCTAAGCAAAACTATTTGCATAAGCTGTACACTTGGTTCTTAGAGCCCGGGCTGATCTAACCTATGACAAATTCCTCCGTCTCGGCTACCTGCCAGCGGCGTTTTCATGGGAGTTGGCGAGACAGCTGAAGAGCACATTCTGTGCTAATTAACGACCTTCAGGGGCGAAGACCACCGATGGCAATGCCAGCACACTTCGCTTGTTAAAGGGGACAGGGAGCCTTGTTGGACAAGACCCAGGGGGTTTCTTTAGGGTGGAGGGTGGTAGGCTTGCAGGCCTGAAGCAGTGAGGGGTGGACCAGGGAGGGGAGAGCCGTGTGTGTGTGTGTGTGTGTGTGTGTGTGTGTGTGTGTGTGTGTGTGTTAAACAAAACCAGAAAGACCAACTCCAAGTGTTAAGATGAGGCAGGAAGACCTACACCAGGACCAGAACATGATCTTCTTCCTGGGCTCCTACAAGGCAACCTTGGAGCCCCAGAGGAACCTGGGCAGGAGAGCCACTCTGGCAGGAGAGGGACTTCTGCTGGCCAAAGGGTCTCTGGGAGGGCCTCAGAGATACCTGCCCCAATGGCCCCAGAGGGAGCTGCAGCGCCCTCTGCAGGCCACGGCTCTGGAATGAGCATCAGCCTGGGGGATCATCTCCTGCCACCCATGTTCAGCCAAGAGGCCTCAAGACCTACAGGGAGCAAAGCCTCTTTCCCTGGGCTTCCTCTCATTTCATGCCTTTTTGATTTTGACTTGTTGGGGTTGGAAGATGTGAGAACATTTTTAAAGGACCCCAGGGTTGGAGAGAGAATGTCTTCCTAATCTCTCTTCACTGGTCTTGTTGCCTTTTGGAAAGAGTTGTGGGTCACTGGTACATAGGGTGCTTTCTGGAAGCTTCCAGAATGCCCTTTGTCTTCTTCTGAAGGGACGAGACCCCCACCAAAAAGGTCAGTGCCCACAATCTCAGGGCTGCAGGAACAGATCCTTAGAAACCAGACCCAGCTTGGAGGTGTCCCCAGCAGGCTTTCCGAATGCGTCCCCCAGAGCCCAGAGCTGAGCTTCCTGCTGGCACACAGGGAATAGCTAGGGAATGTCTCTGGTTGAGACGACAAAGGTCAAGTGTTTGTGGTGGCTGCTCCTTCTCCCAGGCCCTTCTACCCACTTTCCTCATGGTGCCACCCACTCTTGAGGGAATCTAGCAGGACCCCGGACACTCCCCACTACCCCCAACTTGCCTCCATCTTTGACCCAGCACGTCCAGCAGAAGGGTGAGAGGCCAAAGGAGAGGCCAAGAGAGCTGGGGTGCCCCTCAGCTCACCCCGAGCCCCTGCAGGCCCCCAACCACCCCCAGATCCCCAGCCCCATGCTTCATTAAGGGGAGTACAATGTGTCCCCGTGGTCGCCTGCCAGCCGGGATGTCCTGTGTGACAGCAGATGCAAAGAGAATGAGCTGGCGGCTCAAAGGACCGGGACAAAAAAGAGCACATTGTCCGGAGGCGCTGAAAGGCCTGCCTGAGAGGGTCCATATGCATCTGAAAAAAGTACCCCAGTGGGTCTCCCCCTGCCGGCCTAAGCCCGCCCTCACCCAAACCTTCCACTCCCGCACACAATCATGTCCCCAAGCCAAAGGAGTAGGCCAGCTTGGGCTAACAGCAGGCGCCTTGCTGGGCAAGACCGTGGAGAGAAGAACTGCAGACACATGGCCTTGCTCCCGGCAAAGCCTGGCCGCGGCTGCAGAAAAGACCTGCCACAGCTCCTGGGCTTCCAGGTGAAGGGACTTGAGCACTCACAGAGCTCCCTCGCCTCACCAGAAGCCCCAGCAGCCTGTGCCTCCAGGCCTCCCACCTGCTGATCCATCCAGGAATTCCTGGAGGGCCCCACTGCTCCTTCTCCCCTGCACTCCCCTCTCTGCTGTTCTGCCAGGATTGAAAGCCAAAACTCAACGTGGGAAGGGACTGTCCACCCACAAGAATCCCAGGGCTTGGTTGGATGGGTTGAGCCTAGGGCCTCCAGGAAGGGGGGAGAAACTGGCTCACAACGAGCTGTTCTTGGTAGAGAGACAACTCAGGGCTCTGAGGGAAGGAAAAGTCTCCATGACTTTGCAGGTCAGAGGTCAGAGTCCAGGTCCTCTGCTGTGTCTGGTAAATTTGGGTCATCTGTGCAAACTCCTGTAGCTACCATAGTGTCCTTGTTAGAAAGTTATGCCTCATGGTCACTTCAGTGTCAACATCCTTATCAAGACTGATTCTGGGTGGAGCGTCACCGTTTACAACATCTGCTCTGCCTCTCCCAGAGGGTGCTGGGAAGCACCAGGGAAGGCTCTTTGGACACGAAAGGGGTCTTGTACACACTATTTTACCAATGCTGGGGAACCCAGAGGGCACTCACAGGGTGCAGGATCACATTCCTGGGCAGGATACTGACTGTCCAGTGTTTGCTTCTTGCCTTAGACTTCTAGGGGAGGAGGAGAAGAGGATTCTTCAGAAATGACCTGCCCGAGGGTGGAAGTCAAGGTCCCTTTTCAAATCCATTATAAATGATCACACAGCCTCTCTGCCATGGTGGGCAGAGCCAAGGCTCCTGATCTCAGAGCCTTGGCTGGGTTCCCCTTTCTCCTGTCCTCACTGCATTTTCAGACGTGAGAAAGTTCCCCCTAGGCCCCCCAACCAGGGCCTCTTCCTCTTTCCTTCTTAGCCCCTCCTAAGGTATACTTAAGTGGACCCCACAGACTCAGACCACTTCCCCTGAAGAAATGAGCTCAGCGGCTGTGTGTTAGCAGATGTGGGGAAGCCTGTGTGGTCTCCCAACAGCTGTTCAGAATTCTTTCCCCTGAAAGTTTCCATTCTGTATATGGGGAGGTGGGTAGGGGGCCAGGCCAGCCGGCAGGCCCAGGAAAGAATGTGGGCTCTCCACCCTGTTTTGGAGCTGTTCTGTTTGGTCGAGATCTCAATGTTTCAGAGACCTGGTGCAGGCTGGAAGATGTCATAAATGAGTTTGTTTTGTTCCAGATGTATGACGCTGAGCTAACTCGGATGAGGCACATTAAGTTGCCATGTCAACACACACACACAAACACACACACACACACATACACAAACACACACACACACACACACACACACACACACACACTTCCCAGACTCCCAGACTCTGGGAGAGAGGAAACAAGAGGACTCAGAGAAATCATTTTTCTCTCAAAGGAATTTCCGTTGCGAACCAAGTAACACATTCACAAAGCAGTCTGGTGAATATGAGGCTGTCTGGGAGGCCCAAGGAAGGAGAGTTCCCGCTGGACAAGGCTGTCAGGGGAGGTGGCAGAGGGTGTCCTGGAGCTGGCAGGGATGACGGTGACAGATTGTAGGGAAGCAAGAGTGCAGTATGCTACACAGTGTAGATAGAGGAATCTCCTCTTACTCACCTATATCCTTCTTTCTTTCTTCTTTTTTTTTTGGGGGGGGGGTCACACCCGGCAATGCTCAGGGGCTACTCCTGGCTCTGCACTCAGGAATTACTCCTGGCGGTGCTCGGGGGACCATATGGGATGCCAGGGACCGAACCCAGGCCGGCACACGCCGGCCGCGTGTAAGGCAAACGCCCTACCCGCTGGGCTATCGCTCCGGCCCGATATAGCCTTCTTTCTTATGCCTACGAACCTCCTTCTAGACTCCCAGAGCTAGGTAGGTCCACAGAGGGGCCAACTGGTCTAACCCTGTCTCCAAACAGGATCATGACCGAGGCCTTCTTTCATCTTTTGTACTATTTTTTTAAGAGGAAAGAGTCCAGAAAAGGGAATTTGAAACTTTTCGTGCATGGGTCACACTCAGCTGTGTTCAGGGTTTACTCTGCGCTCAGGAATCACTCCTGGAGTTGCCAGGAATCAAATCTAGGTCAGACATGTACAAGGCAAGTGCCCTGACACTCATTTTGAAGGCTTTTTTTTTTAATTTGAAAATAGGAAAGTTTATTGGAAAGTAAGTAGAAGAGAAAGAAACTTCCAGGCATGGGAGGAGCTAAGTTCTCTGTTTTGAAACATTTGACAGCAAATTTTCCCCCATTTTTTGATTCTTTTTCTTTTTCTTTTCTTTTTCTGTAGAGGGAGTACTAGGGATTGAACCCAGGGTTATGTACCTCATTTAGATGAAACCATTTTGATTTTTGTTTTGGGTTCATGCCTGCTGATACCTGATTTGGGTGACAGTGAGTACTGGGGCTTGAAACCTATAACTCTAGCACATAAAGCATGCCCTCTAGCCTTTTTGAGATCCCTCTTATTGGTTTCAAAATTTTTAAATTTATTTTTGAGGACCCTTTAAAAAGTAGTCAGTGGCCTCATGGACCACTCTTGGTGACACCCGTCTCAGAAAAAGTTCCAATGATTCAGGGCTTGGGTGTGCCAATGTGGTGATGCTCGGGGGCCATGGTGCTGAGGTCAACAGGACCATCACATTGGCTTTTAATCCCGTTGGTAGGTTTGTGTTCAAAACTTAAAATTAGGTCTTAAGGTAAGGAAAACTCTGCCCCCCATCCCACTCCCCACAAGCGGCTCATTCAACAAACTCTGCTGATAGGATATTTGTCAGGTGCTCAGCATTTAGAAGAAAATGAAGACTTTTTTTTTTGGTGGGGGGAGCCTTAAAAGGTGTTCCCACTGTCATAAGCAAGCATATCACAATGTTCCAAAGTCTATTCTAAAATGTAGATAGAACATAATTGTTTTTAATTTTATTATGTAATTATGAGATAGACAATTACAAAGGTGTCATGATTGGGTTTTAGTTATGCAGTGATAGAACAGAATTTTGAGGAAAGTTTCTGACTTCAAGTTCCTGACAACTTGGCAGTTGGGGGATGATGAGAAAGGCTGCATGGAAGGAATTAGAGCCGTGCAGGGCTTTGAGGGATGAGCAGAAGTTTGTAGGTTAGAGGAGTAACTGGCATTCCAGGCACATGAGTGTGAAGGCATAAGAATTGAGCAAGCAATCTCTTTCTCTTCTGCCAGTACTCTCTCTTACTCAACACCATCAATTAACAGATGTGAAAAGAATCATAAACAGTGAGCATAGCATTTTGCAATTTGTTTACCAATTTGACAAGCTCATAGAGACAAGTGGACACCAATTCATAAAAGGGCCTGAGACTGATGCTGAATGAGAAAAGGTTCTTGGAAAAATGTCCAGGCTGGGCTGGAGCAATAATATGGTGGGTAGGGCATTTGCCTTGCATGCAGCCTACCCAGGTTCGATCCCTGGCATCCCTATGGTCCCCTGAGCTCCACCAGGAGTAATTCCTGAGTGCAGATACAGGAATAACCCCTGAGCATCCCTGGGGGTGACCCAAACAGCTAAAAAAAAGAAAGTCCAGGGTGTTGATTGAGGACCCCTGACCATTCACTTAGTCATAGATGATGCCCAGAGAAGGGATTCCCGTGATGCTGAGGAAAAGAAGTGCTCCTCTAGGAAAGCTAGATTGCTAAGAAGAGGAGGGGGCACTGGGTTGACACGCGAATGTCTGTCAGTCTATTCACGGTGTGGCCTGGTTCCTTTCTCAAGTGTTTTTGTATCATCAAAGTCCTCTTGCCCTTTCGGTGTTGATCTGAATGAGTATTCAGTACTCTAAGAATGAATGTCATAGCAAAAATATCTAAGGAAGCTCACCCTGTACCTAGTTCTAGCTGAGCATTTTGTATTCATTATGAACCAAGAGCTCCCAATTTTGTAAGTAGGAGCACCCCACCAAGAATCCCCCTTATAGACAAGGAAAGGAAAGAGTTGAGGCAAGTAATGTGCAAGGGTCACATTGTTAATGGTTATCGGAGACTGAGGTTGAGCCTGGGGGGTGTGGTTCTAAGTCTTACAGAGTTCCTGATCAGACCTCTCTGGTCTCCTTCCAGTAAGAAAGCAAATTAAAACCTTTGTTCATTCAGTTCCCATATACTGAGTTAGGGTAAGCTGTTGGCTGGGGTAGGGGCTCAGTGGTAGAATATTTGCCTGTATGTACCAGACCTTGAATTTGATCCATGGTTGTTGCAAATGAGGATAAAGAGGAAGGAGAGCAAGAGAAAGTGGAGGAAAAGGAGAAATAATAGAAGGAGGGAAAGAAGGAGGGAGACTTATATTTACCCTCTCCTAATCTCAGGAAGAACAGTCATACAAAGTGTACATGGCAGGCAGAGGGAAAATATCCCACCAGAGTGAGAATGAAGTAGTTTCCGGCTTGGACTGGGTCATTTGGAAGGAGTTAAGGGTATCTCCATAGAACTTTTTTATTGGGAGCCAGGCTGAGGCATGTGCTTCCAAGCTCCCCTTGGACCCTTCATGTCACCGCTCCAAAATCTCTGAAGAATGACATCCCATCATGAAGATGAGAAAAGAAATCTTGGGTACAGCCCTGGTGCCCTGGTCACAAGTGAACATGAGGGACACACGGCATCAGTGTAGGGCCAGACCAGGCAGGAGGGTGGTGTGTAGTTCTCCGGCCTTCACTTCCTCTAGACTCCAATTCATTGTGTGTTCATTCTCACTCATTTTAGATGCTGCCTTAGAAAACACCTAGGTTTGGTGCTTACAACCTCTTCATCTGATTATGCCCATGAGAGGAAATGGGCCAACCTGGATCAGCTGTAGATATTCTAAGGTCTGAGAGGGCCCTGAGCTCCTTCTTTGATCTCAATCCAGTGTGCTGTGTTTTGAGGGAATAGACCATTTTCTCACTCCTGGGTTGCTGGGCTAATAGGATTTCTAATTTCTCTTATTTGGACAGAGTAGGAGGAGGAGCCAAAACATGAATAACAGTATTGCTTTAAGAGCAAGACTTTTTTTATGTTAAACCCCATCAACAAAAATAATCTGGCTTTCCTCAGATCTACAGCTTCAAATCCTGTAGGATCTCTCTAGATGCCATGTGAACAGACACCCTGAACTTAGCTGTGAGCAGTGCACAACCTCTTCAGTCATCTGGCTCCCTCCGTGCCCCATCTTCCTTGGACACCAGCATCTCATTGGGGAAATGCTAATTTACATGAGAAACCACTCCTCCGTTTTATTGGTGACACTCACAAAGGTCATGATGATGTAGCCTCTCTCTTCTCAGGAACTGGCGAGGTTGTCATTGTCCAAGGATCATCAGCTGAGCAGAATCTTGTACAATGGTTAGGAATTTCCCTTGCAGAGGCAAAGGAGCAGGGCCATGGGCAGGCTTTGTACCTGGTAGACAGTTGGTTCTTTCTGTATGGGGAGGAGTAGGAGGAAGAAGGCTAGAAGGGAGGGGAGTCAGCTCCCCCCTATCCCCAGACCACACTGGTAAGCAGGTTCCTATGCCAGGTCAGTTCCCCCCTGCCTCCCCCGCAGACTGCTCTGGCCTGGGTGGCTGGGGCCATCAGGGGAAGCCAAGGTTCTGGGAGACAGGCAAGCCCAGTGCAGGGAGGAGATGGCGAGATTTGTTTGTGTAAGACCAATTCCCCACGCCTTGTACCACAGTACATCAGTGTGTTGAAGAGACCAGCCATTCATGGCCTGTCTGCTGGGCTGGCCAGGGGGCACTTTCTGGGGGGAGAGGTGAGAGGCCGCCTGTTCCCAGGGCCTCTGGGCTCGAGCAGACAGCCTGGAATCTTCCAGCCCCGACTGTGGGGCACCCCAAATGGCTTCCCTCCAGCAAAGTCTGTGCATGCTGAGGGATGAGCCAGCGTGGGGGCTGGGGTGCGGGGCCCTTAGGGGTGGTCCATCCCTCTGAGAGATCTTGGAGCTCAGTGAAGGTCAATCTAAAGACCACCCTGGAGGTGAGCAGAGGGAAAGGAGAAAAGGCTGTTCAGGGACCACCCCTTTCTCAAGGAAACTCTCCAAGGACAAATCCTCCCACCCCAAAGAAGCCAGATAAAAGCCCAGTGCCAGGTCATGGAGGACATGGGCTGTGGGTCTCTCTCCCACAGTTGTGGGGAGAAGTACAGAAAGTTCCAGTCACCCCAGACCACAGGGTGAACGGGGCAACTATCTGGGCTAGCACCATCCCCTCCACACTAGACTTGGGATATGAGAAAGACAAGAATGTTGTGTGCTGTCCTTGTCTGGGAAGATACGACTGTTTCCCCGGTAATCTTATCTCTCTCCATCTCTCCATGGTTCATTGGCCACAAAATGGGTCTCACCATTCCCAGAGCTCCATGTGGCTCAAAGGCTGAGCTGTGGCCCTAAAACCCTGATATCACTTGTCTCTTCTACAAAGGAAATGTAGTTGCTCAAGAACCGCGTTGCACTGTGTGGGTCTATTTAGAAAATAGGTTTCCCAACATTTTCTTTTCCTCTCCCTCCTCCACTTGCTCCTGCTCAGTGTGAAGACTGGGAATAGAACCTTTCTATTTTTCTGAACATTTTCTTAACATTTTTCTCTCTCCAGCCTCCTCTGCCATGATACCAGTTGAGGACAGAATGGCATCCATCAATTTGTGATACATAGGTTGTGTTCAAGCCCTCAGTCAGGCTTCCAGACAAAGGGACTAGAAAGAGAGTCCAGGGATTCAGGTGTTTGCGTGCACATTGCTGACACAGGTTTTTATCCTTGGCACAATGTAGGCTTCGTCCCCTGAGCATCACCAGGAGTCATTCCTTGAGCACTGTTGGGTGTAGCCTTCAAAACATCAATAATAATAAACATTTCAACTGATTTGAAGTGTCAGCTTCAACCTCCCTCTCTACCCCACCCCCAAACATACACCATGGGGGTTGAGAGAGAGAGAGAGAGACTTGGGGGGGTGACATGCATAGGGAAGAAGGGAGTTTTAGACCAAAATCTAAACTTTTAGGTGTCTTCTGTGGTATGTCTCCTTCTGGAAGTCAGTGGTTCTTATTTAGTCTCCCAAGACCAAATCTCACTTTCTTTCCCATTAGGAAACACTCTATCTTTTCCAAACACTCTTTATCTCTTCTACTGTTCTTCCCTGCCTTAACCACCCCTGCTGACCCACGCCTGCCTCTAGCTGCCCCAGACACTTCTAGAGAACATGGATTAGTGTCTCTCCTCCGTGGAGGGGCTCCCTAGTTATGCGGGGTTCTTCATGGTCTGCCCAGCACGCTCCTTTCCTCCCTGCCTTTTCTTTATCCCACAATGAGGCCCAAGAGCTCTTTTCATGGCTCCATTGCCAAGGCGGACATCCAGAGAGAATGCCCATTGGGTGTGATCGTGTGGGGCCTGTGGGACTCACTGCCCCTCCGTTGTCTGCCCCTAGCTAACTTACTGTGTGACCTGGGGCCAGCCACTTGCCCTCTCTGTGTCTCCATCCCCTGCGGTGGGATCATAGTATCTACTGCCAAGCAGTGCTGAGAGCATGAATGAATGATACCCGAACGCCCTCTGAGCTTTTGGGACAAAGGTGCTATGTTAATACACAGTCACTCTCTTCTTCTTCTTCTCATTAGTATTATTCAAACCCAGATGGCATTATTATTGTTGTTGATTGACAGCCCCGCATAGCCCCATTCACGGGTGTCAGAGAGCCAGGCGGTAGTTAACACAAGCAAAAAACCATGTTTAAAACAAAGCCCAAGGAACACTCCAATAGTGTGCGCCTTGGGTTGCTATTAAAGCCAGAGCAGCTGCGCAGGCAACACGGAGGGACAGAGAGCAAGGAAATGCATCCCAGAGCACAAAGAGGGGAAAGTGGGTCTTGACACTGATCATATAATCGTGCTGGGCTTTTATAGACACTGGGAGGCCTCAAACAGAATCAATGCTTGAACTTTATCCACGGTTTACAGGCAGCGGCTGGAAAGTTCTTTGTTGCTGTTGCTGCCATATAAATGACCCAGCTTGGGGGCACCGCCGCCGCCTTCTCTGCCGCCGCCGCCTCCACCGGGCTGCTTCTTCCAAAGAAAACAAATCAAAGTGAGTAACTCGATGTCCTGCAATGAGTTTTCCATTATATAAAAATAAGTATAAATCTTTCCCAGTCGGCTCGGCATCCTGCGACGTCGGGGCTGGTAAAGGGGTCAAGGTAGCTAAGACTCTTTGACCCCCCTGAACCCACGCCTCCAAAAAGAGGCTCCTTCTCTTTGTTAATTGCAAAATAAACAGATGAAAATAAACCCTGGGGAACCAGCTCTGTGCATGGTGTTTGGAAGAATCGGGAGGCAATGAGTGAGGAAGAATGGGATCCCTTGACCGGGCTCTCTATGACCTTCACCCCACCTACATGGATGACACCCCAAATGGGTAACTGACCCTCTTTGAGCAAAGACATTTGTCTTCAGTGACAGGTTATTATCGTCTTACACCACTAGAGAGGTCTTATCCAAATGCTGTCTTGAAACATGTGATTTAATGCCTTGGAGATCTTAAAAATGAGCGGCCATGAATAGTTTGATCATGCCAATGGAAACTGGGAGTTAAGAAACCAGGAAGTGGAGGCAGCATATATTAATGGTGGTAATTGGGATCCATGGAAGAATTATTATGTGAGCTCCTAGAACAGGGGACGTGGATGAACTTGGGTTAGTGGCCTTAGGACTGGGTGAACATGTGAAAGAAGGGTGAGCATGGAAGCAGAACATGAGGTGTGTTTGAAAAGCCCATAGGAGCTTGTCCCTGTTTGGGGTGACCTTGAAGGTTCAGAGATTGGGGTGACGAGGGGCAGAGTGAGTGATACATCTGGACTCCAGGGAAGTGGGTCCCCAGACATGGAGGCAAATATTCCTGGTGCCACTTGGTAATCAAAGACCTTGAGACAACCTTCCTATCCCCTCATCGTCCCCATTCTTCCTTCAGAGGCAGCTCAGAGGTGATCCTCCTCACTTCCTGTGAAAGCAGAAGTCTCCATCTGGTACCCAACTTGAGTTTCTTGACTCGAATCCCCCCTTTCTTTCACTGGAATCCTCTGGTGGCCTCTTCTTGGCACACACATTCCCGTCCTTCCATCTGATTTGGTCCTTCCAGAACCAAAGTCGGCATCCTAGCTAGGAAGGGGGCAAGGGGAGAGATGGATATGTGGGGGGGGAAGTGGTTAGGGGAGGTGACAACCACAGGAAAAAAGAGGGAATGAGGTGAAATATGAAAAACCTAATGGGTTTAAGAGGATATAAAAAGAAAGGGTTTGTCATGAAGAGAAAATTACCATGGTCAAAGGCACAAGAGCTGTACTGATACTGAGGGCGTGTCCAGGGCTTATCAGCCATCACTGCATTACTTCTTCCCAACAAACAAGCCATGGTGGAAAGTAGAAGCAGACAGAGAGAAACTTGGAAAAGAAAAGAAAAGAAAAAGAAGCAGACAGAGAGAAACTTAGAGAAGACTCTAAGGAGGGAGAAGCTAATTGATGGGAGTTTCTGGAAGGACCAGAAATTTAACGTTTAAGGGCAGAAGGTGGACATGGTATTGAAATTTTCTGGCAAGATAATATGCAAGATGCATTCACCTATTTCTTTAAAATGGTTTTAATGTGGCTATTAGAGATTTTAAAATGACTTATGCCTTGAACTAGGCAGTCACTCTAGAATGCCAAGCAGTTCCTCAGACCTGGAAGATACTCAGAACTGATTTTAAATGAAACTAAACTCATTGTTCAAGTTTAAGACCTGATAACAATAATATTTTCTTTAAGCAGCAGCTTCTTCTTCTTCTTCTTCTTCTTCTTCTTCTTCTTCTTCTTCTTCTTCTTCTTCTTCTTCTTCTTCTTCTTCTTCTTCTTCTTCTTCTTCTTCTTCCTCCTCCTCCTCCTCCTCCTCCTCCTCCTTCTTCTTCTTCTTCTTCTTCTCCTTCTCCTTCTCCTCCTCCTCCTCCTTCTCCTCCTCCTCATCCTTCTTCTTCTTCTTCTTCTTCTTCTTCTTCTTCTTCTTCTTCTTCTTCTCCTCCTCCTCCTTCTCCTTCTCCTCCTCCTCCTTCTTCTTCTTCTTCTCCTCCTCCTCCTCCTTCTCCTTCTCCTCCTCCTCCTTCTTCTTCTTCTTCTCCTCCTCCTCCTCCTCCTTCTTCTTCTTCTCCTCCTCCTCCTTCTCCTTCTCCTCCTCTTCTTCTTCTCCTTCTCCTTCTCCTCCTCCTTCTCCTCCTCCTCCTCCTTTTTCTTCTTCTTCCTCCTCTTCTTCCTCTTCCTCCTCCTCTTCCTCTTTCTCCTCCTCTTCCTCCTCCTCCTTCTTCTCCTCCTCCTCCTCCTCCTACTTCTTCTCCTTCTCTTTCTCCTCCTCCTTCTCCTCCTCCTTCTTCTCCCCTTCCTCCTCCTCTTCCTTCTTTTGCCCTTCCTCTACTTCCTCCTCCATCTTCTTGTGAAGCAAGCTAGTCTTCATTGAAGCTTATTTAGAAATATTTGAAGAGAGAGAAAAGGAGAAGTACATGTATAATAGAGAATACATGTTTCTTCGGGAGGAGAAATAAGTAAGCAAGGAAACAGAGATAAGTGAGTAAGATACGTGATCAAGAGAGAGCACGGACCTGAAGAGTGAGCCAACACTTCTTTTTCCTAACAGTGATTTTGTTGTTGTTTTTCTCTGCAAAAATTCATAGTTTCTTAGGGAAACACAGCACAGAAGGTAGTGGACTTGCCCTTCATGCAGCTGACCTGTTTGATCTCCAGCACCACATATGGTACCCGAGCATTTCTAAGAGTCGCTCCTGAGCACAGAGCCAGGAAAGATGAGACACCCAGAATTGCTTGGCTGGTAGGGCCAGAACAGGGATTCTTAATCTCAGCCACTACTTCTCTTTACTTCTGTGTAATAACAACATCTCCGAGGGCGAAGGGCACGTGGAGTCTCCAGATTTAGAGAGCGCCGCCAGCCCCTGAGCATCACCTCATTTGATTCCCCCAAAACTCCTCCTGCCAAAAACTTTATGGTTGCTTAGTATGAAAGATCAATACCATTAAACAAAAAGAGGCTTCCAGATGTTTTATTTCTGTAGAAAGGGAAAATAAAACCATGTCTTCTTTCCTTCCTTCTCTGGAATATACCAGAGTCACACAAATACTGAGTGATCAAGGAGAAATAAAAGATAAATGGTCAACTTTAGATCCTTACTGGAGATGATGAAAGTGATTCATAATTCTGAATTGCCAGGCTCGAACTTCTAGCCTACCACGTAGTCAACATCTGCGTCCACAGGCTACAAAAAGAATTGAGTAAAGTAAGCAATTAGTGAATTTCTGTTGAAAGACTTTTTTTCAGGGACGGGGGATGACTCAAAGTGGCAGAGCCTGGCATGAACAGGGCCTGAGTTCATCCCCTGGTGGCCCCAACCTCTTTGGGTTGGGAATGGAAACTTCCAGGCTGCATTGCTGGTGTGATCTAATTCAAGAGCGTCTTTCAGGACCCATTTTATTTTTTTAAACTCTTTTCCCCAAATGAATAAAGTTTGGGGCTCCAGTTAGGAATGTGGGGAAAGTGAAACAGCAATTTGAATAGTTTTAAACTGTTAAAAATGAATCATTATGGGGAAGAAGAAAGCCCACATTGGTTACATGTTGGGATTTCTGAGGTTTCTTTGGATGACTCGTGGAATTAAAGAGCCATGTTCTGAGCTCCAATAGGAACTCAACCTCAAACTCCCTCTCCACTGCGCTCACCCACATGTCCCATATTTTGCCAACCCATTGCCTAGCATTGGACAGAATGAGCCGGACCATGGCAGTAACTGGGCACTGGGCATGGTGAGCATGGTTTGTGCTGGAGAAGACCATGGGCTTAGGGTGGAGGGTGGTGGTGCTGGTGGTGGGGTGCCTTGAGGAAAAGGGGTGGAGACTGGCACTAGAGGAGATGTGGTTTTAGGGGATTTTTTAAAATGTGCTGTTTAATAACTTGTTAGAAATGCTTAGTGTGTGTCCCTAGTAGAGATACAGATTTGCGATGAATTTAGCATGGTTTTAGAACAAAAGTGCTACTCACTTGGATTTCTATTTTTTTGGCTAAAATTCACATAACTGAGTTGGAGGGAAAGAAAACCCAAGTAACTCCCACCAGACTGAAACCCTTTCTTCTTGAGTGAGTGTGTTTTTTCTGTCACAGAGACTGCTTTCTGTTGCTGGGGAAGAAACAGTATCCCAAAGGATTCCAGAAAAGTTAGACAATTAGTAAATATTTTTGCTCAAAAAACCATGCCATTTGGTACCATTCTCTTTGATAAACCATCTTGCCCTTGTCAAAAAGGCACCCCAGAAGGTAACTCTCCTCCCACAACGGAAACATCACAAATAGAAAGGTACAATCAGTTTTTGTGGTTGTTAAAACATTTAAGCATACTAGAGCTTAAAGTAATTTAGCCCCCCCATTGCATATTCAATTTACCTAAAATAGGAAGAGAGGCCAAACTCTCTTCTCCTTTTTCTTACAGAACACTGTAGAACTGTAAAAGGGGAATGAAGTATTTTGACACTTAGCATCTTGCCATGATCTTTGCAAAGACACAGTATTACAAAAGGTCTAATGAATGATCTTCACTCATTTTAATGATCCTGATTTAAGACAAGCATCATGGAAAACCGGTGCCCAATGTCTAATAAAACATCGGGTAAGTAGCAGCCAGAGAAATAGTGCAGCAGGTAGGGCACTTGCCTTGAACATGACCAATCTGGTTTCGCTACTCAGCATCCCATCTGGTCCCCTAACCCTGCAGGAGTGATCCCTGAGTGCAGAGCCAGGAGTAAGTCCGGAGTACCCTGGGTGTGGCCCCTAGTCCCTATCCCCTGCCCTGATCTAAAAAAAAAGAATAAAACACTATAGAAGCAGATGACACTAGTTCAGAGCAGACGCTTAGATAAACAGTGGAAGGAGGGGAAGAGGGAAAGGAGGAGGCAGCTGGAGTTGCGCTTCAGTCTCATGCATCTGAGGGTTCTTTCTCTGACCATGTGTATGCAGTGTGTGACGCAGAGATGAAACAAAAGAACTTTGCCTGGAGGACTGGGGAGTAACCTCCCAGAGGAAATGATATTCTTTTTTCTCTTTTGATAAATGGAATTTGGCGTAAGTGGTGTGGGAAGTTGCTCTGAATGGTGAGCAATTTGCATTCTAATTTTTAGGGGGAAATGAGGGTCTAAGAGATAGGGTGCTTGCCTTGCATGTGGCCAGTCAGGGTTTGATTCCCGGCACCCTATATACTCTCCCAAGCCCAACTAAGAATGCACAGAGCCAGGAGTAACACCTGAATATGGCCAATGTGGCCCAAAGGCCAAGCAGGAAAAAAAATGGGGGAGAATGACATGGTATGAATCGCTGGGCAAGTAAACCTCACTTAATTTTAAATTTCTATATATTCCCTGTGTTCTAAGTTACAAGTATTGAAAGACAAGAATATAAAAGGGGAAAATCAGGATACAGAGAGGTAATGCAGGAGGTAAGGCATGTGCTTGCCTTGCACACAACCAACTCCAGTTCAATTCCTGGTACCACATGGTGGTCACATATGGTCCCTGAGGAATACCTGAAGTGACTTCTGAGCACAGAACCAGGAGTAAGCCCTGAGCACAGCTGGGTGTGACAACTGAACACCCCTCCCCCAACTTCACACAGCCCCCAAAAAAATAAGCAGGAAAAGGCACACCTAAGAAGACAGGCAAAATAAACAAATCCTTCTGGGGAGGGGAGAAGTGGCTACCCAGAAATGAATGGAAATTGGGGATCCCCTTGCCCAGCTGAGCAGCACTGATGGTTCCTGGCTCAGGCCAAGACTCAGATTCACCCGTGCCAGAAGCCGGAAGGTGCTTAGGGCCCAAATGAATCAGGGATTGAACTCAGGGCCTCCGAGTTCAGAGCATGCATGCCCGTCCCTTAGCGTTATAAATTGCTGCAGTCAGGGGGTGCAATGGAGCTGTGGTCCAAACCAGGCAGCAGGGGTACAGAGCCTAGACACTCTGAGTAACAGATACCAAGTATCCTTCCAGAAGCTTCTAGAAGCAGCTGCTGTCTCAAAAAGGCAGTTCAGACTCTCTCAAAAGTTAAGGGAGAAGGAAACTGGGGCACCATTGAAACTCCAGCCTCCTAACCAGGAACTTATCCAGGCCCTGTGACCAACTATAATAGTTTTATGATCAACAGCCCTGGAAAGTCAGCGAATGCTGGCTATAGACTGAGGGAACAGGGTATAGCATAGGAAGCATCCAGAAAAATGACTCAGCTGGGCACAAGGAAATACCACACAATGAAACTAAATAGAACTGAACCACAAATCTCCCATGCAAGCGTGTAGGCGGCAAACTTTCGAAAGGAAATGGAGAAAATGAGTGCAAAGAGAACCAGTGAAAAGAATAACTCACTCGGGCTGGAAATAATTTTTTGCAAGTCACCTGAAAAGGATATCTATGGCAAGTTCCAGATGATTAGAGAAATGAAACACAAATGAGATCCATTAAGAATGGGGTTCTGGGAGATAATACAGTGAGAGCCAGGCTGTGATCAGCTCTTCTGCTGGGTGGATTTCTGACGAGAGGGGAATCGGATGTGGAAAATTGCGGCCCTCATGGAGTGGGGGTCTTCTGGCTTCTTGCGAGGCTCTGCTGGGGTGGTGGGTCAGGGCTAGAACCTGCCAACCCTCCCAAGTGCCTCGTGATTGGCTGGGCACAGGGAGAAGCCGGTAGCAGCTCTGCCCATGTCTGTGAGTCTCTGGATCAGCATACTTGGGCGGGACTTGAAAAAAGACTGCTGCAGGGTGGGTCTCGATGAGCTGGGCTGTGATCAGCTCTTCTGCTGGGTGAAGTAAAAATACATATTTATATATATATATATATTTATGTACTTATTTATTTATGCCATACAAATAAATGCAGCCATTCTATATCTGTCTTTTTCCTTCTGGCTAATTTCACTCAACATGATAATCTTCATGTCCATCCATTTACAGGCAAATTTCATAACTTCATTTTTCCTAACAGCTGCATAGTATTCCATTGTGTAGATGTACCAAAGTATTTTTTTTATCCAATCATCAGTTCTCGGGCACTCTGGTTGTTTCCATATTCTGGTTATTGTGAATAGTGCTGCTATGAAAATAAAGAATGTAGGTTCTTGTAATGCTATAGATGTGCCATCCAGATGCCTAAGGAGACAGGCACAAATGTCTGAACTCGAGGTATTGTAGGTGTGGCTGTGGTGCCTGGCTTCATCAGCAGGTGGCAGACAGGAGACAGGCTTGTCTACACCCAGGGCTCTGTCCCATGGGCCCTGGATGATTGATGGTCTGACAGAGAAAAAGACTGGGTCCCCTGGGATGAAACCAGAGACACAGAAGAGCCTGGCAAGCTATCTGTGGTGTATTTGATATGCCAAAAAAAGTAATAATAATGGACCTCATTCCCAAAGAATGGAGACGTTACTGGCGCCTGCTCAAGCAAATTGATGAACAATGGGAAGACAAGTGACAAGTGAAGTGACGAAAATAAAGTGTAGATGGTGCTTCTGCTGTGTGTTTTTGGCTTCCCAGGGCATATTCCCAGGAGTGGTATGGTTGGGTCAAATGGGAGCTCAATTTCTAGTCTTTGGAGGAATGTCCAGAGACTCTCAGACATGGGGCAGAGCTGCTACTTGCTCTCCCTGTACCCAGCTGCTCGTGAGGCTCCCGGGAGGCATGGCGGGTTCTAGCCCTGGCCTGCCAACTCAGCAGAGCCTCACAACAAGCCTGACCACCCTCCACTACTCCATGGGGCCCGCCATTTTCCACATCTGGACTTCCCTCTCGTCACAACTCCACCCAGCAGACCAGACTATCACAGCCCGGTCAGCAGCCGCTTAGCGGCCGCTGGGGTTCATCTATAAATGCTTTATTTAGAGGTGACTACAACAGTATGCCACCCGCACAGCAAGCCTGGCAAGCTGCTCCGTAGTATTTGATATGCCAAATACCAGTAACATTTATATTAGGTCATTCCCGTGACCTAATATAATGGTTTGAGGCTCTCTATGTTCCTGGAGCAAGCGGATGCCTTTGGGTTCTACTAGCATGAGACAAGACATATGGAGATATTACTGGTGCCCGCTCTAGCAAATAGATGATTAATGGGAAGATTGTGATTGTGGAGGAATGTCCATATTGTTTTTCAAAAACCCTGTATCCGCCAACATTCCCACCAACAATGGATGAGCGTCTTCTTTTCCCGCATCCACGCCAGCACTTGTTGTTCTTGTTCTTTAGGATATGTGCCAGTCTCTGTGGTATGAGCTGATATCTCATTGTTGTTTTGATTTGCATCTCTCTGATGATTAATGATGATGAGCATTTTTTTCATATGTCTTTTGGCCATTCCAACTTCTTCCTTGTCAAAGTTTCTGTTCATTTCTTCTCCCCATTTTTTGATGGGGTTGGCTATTTTCTTCTTATAAAGTTCTACCAATGCCTGATATAACCTGGATATTAACCCCTTATCAGATGGGTATTAGGTGAATATTCTTTCCCATTCTGTGGACTGTCTTTATATCTTGGTCACTGTTTCTTTTGAGGTGAAGAAGCTTTTAAGTTTCATGTAGTCCAATATGTTTATCTTTGCTTCCACTTGCCTTGTTAGTAGTGTTTCATCTTTGAAGATGCCTTTATCTTCAATGTCATGGAGGGTTTTTCCTTATTTTCTTTGATGTACTTTATGGATTCTGGTCTGATATTGAGATCTTTAATCCATTTTGATCTGATTTTTTTGCATGGTGTTAGACAGAGGTCCAAATTCATTTTTTTACATGTAGCTGTCCAGTTTTCCCAGCACCACTTGTTGAAGAGGCTTTCCTTGCTCCATTTCGTACTTTTTGCTCCTTTATCAAAGATTAAATGATCATGTATTTGAGGCTGGATGTTAGGATACTCAACTCTATTCCATTGGTCCACAGAACTGTTTTTATTCCAATACCATGCTGTTTTAATTATGACTGCTTTGTAGTAGAGTTTGAAGTTGGAAAGGGTGATGCCTCTCATCTTCTTTTTCCCAAGGATTGCTTTAGCTATCCATTTTGCCCTTTTCTTATTTTTTAATAATAAAAATTGAGTATGACCATGGTAAAATTGAACAATCTAGGTAGCGTGTCAGTTCCCTTGGCTTCCAAACAAATCCTTGTTATTTCTTAGAACTCTTGGCTGGATAGTGCTAATGATCTGATGTGGGTGGAGCAGAATGGACCTGAATGGCCACTTTTGCAAGTCCGGGATCCTCATAGGATTTTGACTGTTGATGCAGTCAAAATCTCTCTTTTTGATATAACCTTACATTCCAAGAAGATAGTCCAGGCTATTTATGTTTTTGAACAAAATTAAAAGTATCTAGCGGAAATAATCAAGAGAGGCACCAGAGAGATAAAATGTACTAAAATATTCAGAGGATCAGGCACTTGCCTTGCACTTAGCAGACCATGTTTCAAGCTCGGCACTGCCAGGGAGTGATCCCCACTGAACATAGAGCCAAGAGTAAAGCCTGAGCATTCTTGGGTGTAGCCCCAAAATGGAACCAGAAACAAAACAAGAAACAGAACTTGTAAGTAATCAAGAGAAACTCACCCTCAAGAAAGAGAGGTAAGAAAGAAGACATGGTTAAAGAAATCTTAAGAAAAATTGGTAAATTTGATGCAAATACAATTGAAAGTTTAGAAGCAAGAATTGGATTTTTTTTCAAAAGGGAAAAAGAGAAGAATATTGGAGTAAACATTTCCCCCATATGAAATAAACAGTTCCCCCTATACTGTCTGTTCTTAATTTAGTATTAGAAAAAATAAAACAACTCATGTCAGTAGTAAATTTATCAAACGCTTTTTTTTCTCTCTTGAGAAAAGCTTAATTCCTCTACTTTCATTACTAAGATGGCACAGCCACCAGATAACAGACCTTGCCTGTGTCTCTGAGACTGGAGAGGGACTATTTGTGTCCTAACCTGATTACCTCTTCATCCGCTTAAGCATCAAGAGTACATTTCTCTTCTGTTTAAGTCGGCGCTCTTTAGGTTTTTGTGTGTGAGTGCATGTGCCTTGCAGCTGAGCCTAGGGATGAAAACTTAGCCTTAAGAAGGGAAGCCTTAAGTTGATAAAGAATATTTGTGAAACATATTAGAAATCACACAGAATGGCAAAGGCACATAAGTGGCTCCCCTGGAGTTGCGCTATGTAGAGGGTCCCTTATTAAGTGGGAAGTTAATAAGCATCTCTGTTAGGGACAGAAAGCCACAGAGCGGCTTGCTTTTCATTACCACTCAGGGAGTCGTAGCTAACACAAGGAGATAAAGAAAGGAAACAGATAATAGATGCAAGAATTTTAAAGACAGAGGAAAACTGTCTTTATTTTGCTGAGGATATGATAGTCTGTAAGAGAATTTATAGACAAGCTATTAATAAGAGTGATTTTAGCTAGATACAAGATCAGCAAAGAGATAGCTGCTTACCTAATAATCCACATTTTAATACATGAGAAGAGATTAACATGACAGAAGAATGATTTGAAAAAAGTGTCAGATTCAGAGAACCAATGAGATTCACTCACTGGGCAGGAGCGCACGCTTATCTACAGGAGACATGAGTTTGATTCTGAGCACAAAGCGGTGTGACCCTCCTCCAACAAAAGTGTTAAATGTAGGGTTGCAGCGATAGTACAGTGGGGAGGGTGTTTGCCTTGCACACAGCCAAATTGGGTTCAATCCCCAACATCCCCTATGGTTCCTCAAGCACCACTAGGAGTAATTCCTGAGTGCAGAGCTAGGAGTATGTAACCCCTAAGCACTGCTGGGTATAACCCAAAAGCAAAAAAAAGAAAGAAATTAAAAGTATTAAATGTAAAATGTGTATTATGCCTGTGGAGAAATGGGAGAAACAATATAGAATGATAAAAGACCTGTCATATGAGTAGGGATGATTTGACCGGATGATAATAGATATCCACACAAGAGTGTCTTTACTGTTATAATACCTATTTTTATTTGGAGTGGGGGCACACCTGGCGGTGCTCAAAAGGCTACTGTTGGCTTTAAAAGCGGGTGCTCAGGAAGCCTCAGGAACCCTCCTTGACACTTTTAGCCAACTGGGCTGGTAGTTCAATGTGAGGGTCCAAGAATGTGGTGCCAACCAGGGCCTCAAGGAATGAATGCAGCAAACTTTGGGGGAAACTATGTGATATCTGGGTTTGAACCAGGGTTGACAATGCAAGAGCCCGGGACTGTCTACTGATGCCTCTGACAGGATTTCTCATCCTCAGGTTTGATTCACAGTTGTAATCTAGATGCCCTGAATAGTTAAAACCTTCTTGACATGGCCCTACTGGAAAGGAAATAAAGGGAAGAGTCTGTCCTGCGTCATTTTTACACATCATTTTTTTCCCCCAAAAATTTACCATTGGGTGCCCCTGCCCAGGATCAAGTCTTGAACTTGGTTCACCGACAAGGGAACTAGGAAAATAGTTCAGTTTCCAGTCTCTACCTTGGAGTGGGGGCAAGTTTCCCCAATTGAGAAATGGGTATATTTCTTTTTTTTAAATTTTTTTTATTATACCACCGTGAGACATATAATTACAAAGATGTTCATAATTGGTTCTTGGTAATACAGTATTCAAGCACCCATCCCTCCACCAGTGCCCCATTTCCACCACCAATGTACCCCACCCCCTCCCACCTACCCCCAGGCTGCCTCGATAGAGGTGCCCCCCATTTCCTCTCTTTCTCTCTGTCTGTCTCTGCATCTCTCTCCCTCTTCTTTTTACACATTGTGGCTAGCCCTGCAGATATTTAGAGTTTATAACTTAAGTCTCTTTGAGCGTATTCAATGGTGAGTTTTAGTCTGCTATTACCATTTCCCCAGCAGTTTCCCAGCAGCAGTTTTTTTTTTTTCAATCCGGCCCAGGTATGCTGGAACCAGAGACTCTCAGACATGGGGGCAGAGCTGCTACTTGCTCCCTGTGCCCAGCCACTCATGAGGGTGCCTGGGAGGCATGGCGGGTTCTAGCCCTGGCCTGCCAACCCAGCAGAGCCTCACAATGAGCCAGATGACCCCACTCCATGGGGGCCGCTATTTTCCACATCCGGACTTCCTCTCATCACAACTCCACCCAGCAGACCAGACTATCACAGCCCACTCGCGCGCGCCACTAGTAGCCACACGGTTCATCAATAAATGCTTTATTTAGAGGTGACTACAAGAGTATGCCACCCACACGGCAAGCCTGGCAAGCTGCTCGTGTTGCATTTGGTATGCCAAATACCAGTAACATTTATATTAGGTCATTCCCATGACCTAATATAATGGTTTGAGGCTCTTTATGTTCCTGGAGCAAGCGGATGCCTTTGGGTTCTACTAGCATGAGACAGGACATATGGAGATATTACTGGTGCCCGCTCTAGCAAATAGATGATGAACGGGAAGATCATGATCGTTATTACCATTTCCCACACTTAGTAAAACACTGGTATCTATTTATATCCTATTAATGAATGCAGTTATTCTATATCTGTCCTTTTCCTTCTGACTAATTTCACTCAGCATGATGATCTCCATGTCCATCCATTTGCAGGTAAATTTCATAATTTTGTCTTTTCTGACAGCTGCATAGTATTCCATAGTGTAGATGTACCACAGTTTCTTTAGCCAGTCCTCTGTTCTCGGGCATTTAGTTTGTTTCCAGATTCTAGCTATTGTGAATAGCGCAGAGATGAATAAAGAAGTACAGATAGTGTTTCTGCTATGTGTTTTTCGGTCTCTGGGTATATTCCCAGGAGTGCTATTGCTGGATCAAATAGGAGCTCAATGTCTAGTTTTCGGAGGAATGCCCATATTGTTTTCCGAAAGGGCTGGACCAATCGGCACTCCCACCAACAGTGGATGAGAGTCCCTTTTTCCCCACATCCATGCCAGAACCGGTTGTTTTTGCTGTTTTGGACAGAAATGGGTATATTTCTGAGGACCAGGCAAGAAATAGCCCACCACCACCACATAAACGGAGAAGAAACTACAGGAGCAGCCCCCCCACTCAATCCATTCTATTGATGCTATGTTTTAAATTTAGTATAGAAATTAAGTTTTAGTTCACTGCACTCAAAAAACTAGGACTTAACTTTATATGGGAGAATAAACGGCAATAATGGGTGACAACTGGGAGGAGGAATGTTAAGAAATTTTATCCTATCAAAGATCAACACTAAACTTAGTTGAGTCTTAGTAATTACCTGGTATTGCTTTGACATGGAAACCATGAACCAATGGACAGCACTGTGGTCAGACAGGATCATGCCTCTTTGGAAACTGCTTCCTTTCTGTCTCTTCAATTCTGTCTCCTATTGTCATTAGAGGAAAGATTAAAGCTTTTATAAGGTCTATAAATCTCCCCTTCTTTAGCCCCTCACCAGCCATTGGACAGAGTCACTTCTATATCTTGATTATAAAAGTGAAAATAAATTTTGCCTGAGTTCCATTGCCAGAGCTCTCTCCCTCTCTGTGCCTCTATCACACAGAAGAGGAAAAAGCCTCTAAGGATGTATATCAAAATGATAACAGCAGTCACCTCTGAAGAGGGAGTGAAATACCATTTTTGGTTTCTTCTCTATACCTAAGTTTCCTGTGATGAGTCTATTTTGTTTCTGTAAGTGAAAAAAAAAGGACCCATAAGACTTACTCTGAAGAGGAATCATAGTGGCCTAAGCAAGAGCCCAGTGCACTGAAGTGGTGTTAGGAGGGAGCAATGACCTGTCCCCAGTACCGGATATTTACTTGTATCCATGCTCAGCAACAAACTTAGCTTTAGTACTTGTTTCCACCTTCTCGACTTCTGTCAAGCTTTTCTCCTTAACCCCCAACTTTAAGACATCATCACTTGAACCATTGTCACTAGTTTAAATAACTGAGGTTGGTTTAATGTTTTTAAATCAAACTAAAGGATTTGTGTGTTCCTCCACTGAATTCCATTGTGTTTGCTTTGGCTTCTTGTTCAGGCCCACCATATCCTGTGTCTGTCTTGTAGCTTCCTGCTCATACTTCTTCATCCTGTGTCAGTCGGGTGGGAGACACCGCCCTTGCTTTCATGTCACTGGAAAGGTTTTTCACAGCACAGGATTGAAGAAGGACAGTCAGACTACTTGGTCTTTGTGTCTTTGGGTGAGTTGAATCCATAATCAACGCTTTTGGGGTCCCGCAGTTGTGCCATCCCATAGCTGAGGACCTTCTTGTCCTTATCTATTCAACTGGCCCAAAGAAACTGTATCAAAGGCTCTGGAACAATCCAGTGTACTTTGGTAACCTTTTCAAATAAGAAAAAAAGATGAAATGATACTCATATGATGCGTGTTTTTCTACAAGAACTTGGGCTGGCTTCTTGAGACGACCACTTTCATGTAGACGTGATAACAATCTCACTCTTTAATAGCCCTGGTTAAAGTTAGCTGGGTATCAAAGCTAAACTCAATAGTGCAAACTCTTCTAAATATGCATATATGTGTCACACACACACACACACACACGTATCTTCTTCCCCTTTTGACAACTCAGTGGCCCACCACTGATCATTTTTTGTATTGATCCTGAGATTCCAGAAAGATTACTGACAATGTCTTTGTGAGTGAATATACAAGTTTTTCAATTCCTGTAGATGTATTTTCAGGGTGGGGGGAGCCCGGAGACCCGAGCTTCTTTAGAAAGACAGGGTATTTCTTTTCTAAGGAACTTCACACCTAGGGTCTGCAATTTCCTCTTCAGCATGTTTACACCCCCTCTCCTCAGCTTAAAGATCCGTCTTGGAGATACAAACTATGGAAGCTACTGAGTTGAGTAAGTTGGTGTTGTATCTTTCATCTGTTAGCATTACGCCATCAGCCGCCAGCGCTGAACCTGACCCTTCCCTGTTCTTACTGCTCAGAAGCGGCTTGCACAGAGCTGGTTTGCTCTTCCTGAGACTGGTTTGCAAGTCTCAGCTCATTCTGAGCCCCAGCCTTTGCTCATGTAGTGGCTGCATGCAAGTCTGTCTTTGCTCTTCTCTCCTTCTCTACTGTGGCAAGGCACTTTGCAAGCCTAGGAGGGTTGGTGGGTTTCCGCTGTGGCCTCTTGGTCTTCTCTTGCTTCCAAGTCAGGACCTCTAGAGACTACAGTGTGAGAAATCCATCTTGAATGGGGAATGCTTCTTTAAGGCAGTCTTTGCTCTCTGATCCTTGGACATAAAAACCACAAAATGAAACAAAACAGAACGACCACCAGCAAACAATGATGTGCTATCTTTGGACCTCTAAGTGCACGTGAAATCTGAGAAATAACTGGCCCCGTGGATCAGGGCTGATCAGGATCAATTTTCCTAGAAAAATATAAAACAAGCGATTTTTTTTTTTTAGAAAGAGTTGCTTAACTTTGCTTCAAATAAGAATGTGGGGAAGCGGTTCTTTCCAGTTTATTGTGCAAGGAGAAAGAGGGGAGAGGGCAGAGATTAGAGAAAGCAGGGAAGTTAATATTCTGTATCCACAACATGATTGCATTTAATCTTCCTATCAATCCTGGAAGCACACACTCAATCTTAGAGATGGAAAAAATGAAGCGTGAGTTAAATAACTTGAAATAACTTTGTTCCTGCTCCAGTAGGCAGAGCCAAGAATCAAACTTGGTCTGACTCTTACTGCTCATGGCCCTCTCCTACAAGACAGGTTGTAGGAAAAGCGGCTCATGGGACCATTCAGCCCAGACAGATCGCAGAGGGTGAGCTGCAAACTAGGGCTGGTAGCTTTCCCTTATATAAGAGAAACTCTGAAGGGTTTCCTGGATCCTTCAACATGGAAAACATTTAAATGTATTGACAGCATTCATGATTCAGAAATTTATGAGCTATCATTCTAGATTCAGTATTACAGAAGTTAAGATACTTGCCTTGCATGGTGGCTGATCTTGTGTTGATCCCTGGCACCCCATATAGTTCCCTGAGCACTACTAGTTGTAATCCCTAGGCACAGAACCAGGAATAAGCCTTGATCCCAGCAGGGTAAAACCCTGAAACCAAAAAAGGAAATAACTCTTTCTCCCAGATTTCTTCGCAGAGCTTGACTGAGTTAGCAGCCCCAGTAGAGAGAAATTCTCTAGGTTACCTTAGTCTCTACTCCTTGCCTCAATAAGTCTCTACTTGGTCCTGCTTGCTTGAGTGCATGCAGTACCCAGCTCATGCCACTGTTTTTTGTTATTATTGTTATTTTTTTGCTCATCTCATCCTAGATCTTCCATTCCCAATAACGAACTCACTTGAAGTACCCTGTTTAAGACTGTATAACCTCAAAGGATAGTTAAAGCAGGCAAAAGTTTATCTGATACCTGCTCCTAGATGAGACCTCTCCTGGACGATCTCGGAGCTCACTCTAACAAAGCTTCAAACACTGCTCCCACACCCCTCCAGCTGAACCTACTGCTCAGGACTGAGCTCCACAGAGAACATAATCTGCCTAAAACTTCAGACACATGGGCCCCTGTGTCTGAAAACTCCAGACCTTCTCAGAGTCAGGATGGGTGACCCCCACCCGCCTACCTGTACTTCCTGATGACCTGGTAGCCATGCTGATGTCCCACCTGCCTCCCTGTACTTCCTGGATGACCTGGTAGCCATGCTGATGTCCCACCCGCTTCTCTGTAGTTCCTGATGACCTGGTAGCAACGCTGATGTCCCACCTGCCTCCCTGTACTTCCGCAAGACCTGGCAGTCATGCCTATGGCCCACTGATAACACCATGTATGCTCATCAACCAGCCTTGTTCCAGAGACTCATAAATAAATCTCAAAACAGAGAAAAAGCCCAACAATCTTTAAAGGATCCTTAAAACAGCCTCTCCCACCCTCCACTTTGTTTAAATAGGAGTCTCAGGGATGAATAATGTCTGTGCTTTCCTGGTCTTTGGCTAAGCCTGCAGTAATGACTGGACACTACCACAGAATCTTAAAATAGATAAAGCTTCAGATGGGAAGGGAAGCAGATTCTACTGGAGGGTGTGGGGGTGAGTCTATTGTATGCATGAATCTCTATAATAAACAGTATGTAAATCACTTCAAACTACAAAAGACCATTTGTAAGCTGTTTAAAGGCTAAACTACATAAAAATTAGGTAGGGCTATATAGATCCAATAGAGAGGAAAACCTAGGCTGGGAATCTGGAAACCTGTCTCTTAGTTTGGGCTCTGTTGATTTCAGCAGTTTAGTGTGTGGACTATCACAGCAATACAGATCTGATGGGTGAGCTGCAAACCAGTGCCAGTAGTTTCCCTTACATAAGGGAAAATTTGAGAATCGTTTTGAAGGGAGAAATCATTCAGTCAGCCAGTCAGTCATTTAATACATATTGATTTAATTTATTGTGCGTCTACCATATGTCAGGCCTAGTGCGTTTCAACTGTACTTCAGACATACTTTAGGCAATGAATATCCACAAGGGAATAAGTTAGGCAAAAGCCCTGTTATCAATAAGCTAACATTTTCAGGGAAGAGAGAGACCGTTAAAAAGACAACTATCACTGTATCACTGTCTTCCCGTTCATTATCGATTTGCTCGAGAGGGCACCAGTAACATCTCCATATGACCTGTCTCATGCAAGTAGAGACCAAGGGCACCTGCTTGCTCCAGGAACATAAAGAGCCTCAAACCATTCCATCAGGTCATGGGAATGAGGTCTAAAAATTGTTACTGGTATCTGGCATATCAAATACGACACGAGTAGCTTGCCAGGCTCTGCCGTGCAGGTAGCATACTAAAAAAAAGACAACTGACAAGTATATATGTATAATGTCAGTTGGTAATAGTCTGTGGTAATATTTAAGCAGGGTGAAGGAATTAGAGAGCCCTGAGTCTGGGAGAAATAGTGCCTTTAAATAGAGGGAAGGAAGAAAGGGAGGAAAGAAGGGAGGGAGAGAATGAGGGAAGGGGCAGGGAAGGAATTAGGTAGGAGGGAGCAAGGGAAGGAAAGAAGAAACTATGGAAAGAAGGAAGAAGGAAAAGAGAAAGGAATCACAGTATGAAGGGAGGAAGGAAAGGATGAAGGAAAAAATAAGAAAATAAATGAGGAAGGAAAAGAAGAGGGAATAAGGGAGGAAGAAAGGAAGGGAGGGAGGGAGGAAGGAAGGGAGAAAGGGAGGAATGAAAGGAAATAAACGAGGAAGGGAGGGAGGAAAGAAGGGAGGGAGGAAGGAAAGATAGAGGGCAGGTAGGAAGGAGAGAGGAAGGAAGGAGGGAAGGGAGGAAGAGAAGAAAGGTAGGGAAGGAGGGAGAGAAGGAAGGGAGGAAGAGAAGGAAGAAGATAGAAATAAAAGGAAATAAGGAAGGAAAGGAGGGAGGAAAGGAGGGAGGGAGGGAAGGAAGAAGAAAGGAAGGAATCGAAGGTAGGAAGGAAGGAAGGACTGCAAAGAGAAGGAAGGAAGGAGTCATGAATACTCAAGAGTTCTACATGTGGGCAATGAAAGCTCTATGGGGACTGTGGGGGAGTTGACCTACACATGAAGACAAGCAGTTCAGCTTGAAATACATTCAGATGCCTATTAAGTATGGAAACAGATTATAAATGGACAATTGGGTTATGTGTGTGCATAAGTGTGGGTGTCCTGCACATATTGATTACATTTAAAACCATAGATTGAATGAGATCACTAAGGAAGAGACAGTAATTAGAAAAGATGGGTGCCAGTACTGGCCCCAGGCTCTGTACTGTTAAGAAGTAGGGACATAATGGTATCAGCCAAGGACACTGAAGATACGTCTCCAGAAGGAAGAAGGAAAACCCAAAGAGACTTGCCAGAAATCAAGCAGGGAAATATTTTAAAGAATGGGTGGTGATCTTGGTCAACATCATTTCTTTAAATTTTGAAACAGCTCTAGTGTTGTTAAGAGAAATAGGATGGCAGCTGGAGGAGATAAGCAATTGCCCAGGTATTTAAGGTAAGAGCATGCCTGAGTACTCATGGAACAGACACAGAGCTGGTAGAAGTGGTGAGGGAGGCGGGGAGGACTGCAAAGAGAAAGCTGAATGGAACTGGCAATAGATGATTCATGAGTGGTCTTGCAAGGGCGGGGCCAATGCATCCAGGGTACTGGTGTAAAGTCAAGATATAACACAGGTTGGGAATACACATATATGGAAGTAAGTCGTGACTCTTCATCAGCAAACTGAAAAATGGACTGTGGAGGAGAACTAGAAGAGGCAGGCCCAAAGGTTCATGGAGAGTTGGGCAAGGAAACAGGTGTTCAGCTCCAGTAATCATCTGAGAAGATGCGAGGTGGACACACCTTTAAACCATAAGACCCAAGACAGCAGAGTCTCAATAAGAAATGGAGATCATGAGAGTTTCCTCTCAGTGCTGAGGGCTGGAATCCACATGCCAGGGAGTGAACATGGCAACATGCCCACATTGAGGAAGCCTTTGTGTGTGTGTGCATGTGTGTGTGCATGTATGTGAGTGTGTGTATGCATGTGTGAGCATGTTTGTGTGTGTGCATGCGCATGCATGTGTACATGTGTGTGAGGGAGAGAAAAGGAGAGAGAGAGAGAGAGGTAGAGGGATAAGGAAGCAGTAGAAAATCTGACAAAAAACAGCATTGTATTTCTCTTTTTCTTTTTTGGTTGGTTGATTCATATCTGCTTTCTTGCCCAAAGAATTGAAGTCAAGTGAGCAAGCAAGGGTGGCTGGGTGGAAAGTATTTCTTGAAGGAAAGAACCATCATCTGCGCCATCCTCTAGCCCATGAGTGGGGGTAAGACATTCAAGGGTTATTGGGTTTCACTGACTTTGGGGGATGGGAGGATGGGAGGCAGAACATGGTGATGCTCAGGGGCTTATTCCTGCCTCCGTCCTCAAGGATCACTCCCGGCAGTGCTTGGAAGATCGTAGATGGAAAGGATCATAGGTGGATCATAGGAGCAAAGTCAAGTCACCTGTGTGCAAGCTAAGTGTCCTGCCTGCTGTACTGTCACTCTAACCTGTGCTATCTTGGCCAACACAACCTAAAGCTTTGGGTTCCTGTGTCTATCTGGTTTATACTTTGACATAGTAGCATGGCTCCTCTTCATAATAATACGAGGAGGCTGCTTTCATGTGCTGTGTATTCGACCTGACCTACATTTTAGCAGACACAGGTTGTTGGACACATGTACACCTGCGTTGCAATTTGCATTCATTAAGCCACATCCTAGTGAGAGCCACTGGTGGTATGTGCAAGGTGTTTTAGTACGTGAGCTTCCTGCTCTTCCCACAGGATTTGTGGAATGCTGGTTGAGCATGACTGTATGCTGTGATGACCAATCTTAACAGAACGCCTCAGAACTGCACCATTGTCCCACTGTCCTAATTGACCATTGATGTAAGAGAATACAGTGAGACTGTAACTGTGGGACAGCAGCGCCTTCCCATAAATGAGCAGCTCTAAGAATTCACAAGGTCTGGAGTCAAAAGCAGCCATTCATTCTATGGGCACTGAGGTCTGTGGGTACTTGGAGCCTGATGGAGCCTTGGGCACTAAGGATGTGGAGAGACAGAGGAAAGATATGAAGATTGTGCTTACAAGGAGTTCATGGTTTGGGAGCTGGAGCAATAGTCCAGCAGGTAGGGCATTTGCCTTGCATAGAGCTGACCCGGGTTCAATCCCTGGCATTTCATATGGTCCCCCAAGCATCGCCAGAAGTAATTCCTGAGTGCAGAGCCAGGAATAACCCCTGAGCATGGGTGTGACCCAAAAAACATTTCTTGGTGGTAGAAATGAGACCACCCAGGGCACAGATAATGAGAGTGTGCAAGGAGGCACACTGTAATAGTGATCCGGGAGTCTCCTTCGGTCCCGCTGATGCTTAAGCAGAATGCAGGTAGGGGCATTTCTAGGGCAGCACACAGAGTTCCCTGAAACATGAACATATGCATGCATGGAAGAATGCATGCAGATAGCATGCAGGTGAGAAGTGACTTGATGACTCCATGCCTCTGCCTAAGAGGCAGCTTACCATCTCCAGGAAAATGTCAGGAACCAAACAGCTAAAGCAAGACGGTTGGAAAGAGTGCTGCGAACTACTCAGTCAGTCCCTGGCACAGCCCTTTCATTGCTCTGCTAGAGGGAGATAAACGGCGTTCCAGCCAGTACCTGTAGAGATGGAGTGCATTATAAATGGGGGTGTTTATAACTGCTCAGCCCTGATAGCACTGGCACTCCTTACTGAAAAGCAAAAGCAAAAGTGAGTGAAGAAAACAGCCTGGCCACATGCATTATTGAGTAGAGCACAAAGCATGGAAACTTTGCACCTGTCTCCTGAGTTCTTTGAAGAGACAGTCATCTAGATATGACACCACCTAAGCCACACCTTTCCCCAGAGAACACACTCTCTCACCATGTTCCTAAGCGGCAAGGAAACAACACTCACCTCTTCTCCAAAAAGGCCACCCTTCAAACCTCCAACTCTGAAACTCCCCATAACCCCATTTCCCAACTTCACGTGTAATCCCGCTGGCTGGTTGTAAATCCCGGCCAGCTGCCCGGCCTGGACCATGGTTGCCCCCAGTTTTTCTTCCCTACCCACTTGATCGCAAAGGATGGAGAGGGACTCCTTTCCTCTCTTTCACCTCGATAATCGCCCTCTGCTCTCCCAGAAGGAGCTCGGTCCTTCTTCCAGGGAGAAAATTGAGGTGGGGATCTAAGTATTTGTCCATACATCTCGGAATGATCTAGATGCATCTAGCTGACCTGTGGCCTTAAACAGAAAGTCTGAGAGGTTCCCATTAGGCCAAGTAATGAGGGCATACTCGGACAAAAGACAGGGGCTGGAGCACTTTCCAAAGACCCCCGTTCCGGCTGGGAGACCCCCTCATCATACCAGAGCAGGTGATGTTCATCAGATCATGACAGGAGATTCTGGCAATGTGACTCTAGCTCTGCCTCTTACCCACTCTTGGGTTTGGGCCCATGAAACATCTCTGCACCTCCCTTTCAGGAATCGTGACTGCCCACCTCCTCAATTGTCTAGGAAGCTTGGATATAATCCTATGCAAGAGGCACTCTGGTTCAGGAAGGGTATATTTCAAGTTCTCAAGTCTGTTTCAGTCCATGAAAATACATTTTTGCATCAAGTAAAGAGGCAATTTTTCAAAACATTATTTTTATGAAACTTAATGCATCAATGACTCATTTGAGTATGTATTAATACATATACATGTATTTAAGACATAAGGAGAATAGAAGTCCTTCCCCACCCCACTCTTCACCTACACATCCTTAGATATTTCTTCTCTTATTTTGTGTGTGTGTGGGGGTGGGATTGACCACACCTGATGGTTCACAGGGCTTACTCCTGACTTTGCTCAGGGATCATTCCTAACTAGGCTCAGAGAACCATTTGGAGTGCTGGAGATCAAACCCAGGTCAGCCGTGTGTAAGGCAAACACATTGTGCTATTGCTCTGGTCCCAGATATTTCATTTCTGGTATGTTATAGATCCACACAGAATGGATAAAGACCAACTTTCTATTATCCCTAGGAATAGTAGAACCTGGGGGGTGATTTCATCAAGTTCATCTAACCTGTGCTCTCTATCTGATATTCTGAATGGTTCTTACTACTTCTTATCTCTACATATCTTTTATTATTCTTTGGTTTTTTAAACCAAGTTAACCTTGGTTTACAACATTGTATGTGTCACAGGAGCACATTTTTTACGTCACTATCCATGGCCATTACCTACATTAACATCTCCCTCCAACCCAGATCTTTGGGACCCCTCCATGCTCTGCTCAACCCCCAAAAAAAAGTAGATATCTTTTTTATTTTTAAGTGTAAATCATTTTACTGGTGCTTTATCTCTGAAGATTTAATGAGTCCTTTACTAAGAATATAAGAGTGGTAAATAGGAGCTAGAAGATAGCCCAGCAGGTAGGACGTTTGCCTTGCAGCGGCCAGCTTGTGCCGGCCCAGGTTCGATCCTGCTTGTGCCGGCCCAGGTTCGATCCCGGCATCCCATATGGTCCCCGAGCACTGCCAGGAGTAATTCCTGAGTGCAGAGCCAGGAGAAAACCCCTAAGCATTGCCGGGTGTGACCCAAAAAAGCAAAAAAAAAAAAAAGAGTGGTAAATAGCAGGAGGGAAGGCACGAAGCCTTTTATTCTTCTGTGGTTAAAGTGTTTCGTCTGCGTATCCAGAAAGGCCTTTGTGAGTTAGTGCTAGAAGGACGCATTAGGACCCAATGCACAATGCGTTATTCTCCCCCTGTGCTTCATAGTTGCTGTCCGCAGGCACAGTTCCCAAGAGAATATGCTCAGACTCCTCCTGTTGAATGGAGCCCTGGGCAACACACACTGACATACATTTACAGAGTTAGAAGCATGTGGGAATGTCACACATTGACATGTGTGACATTTCAATGTAAATGTGTGTTTACACATTTACACTGTTAGAAGCATGTGGGAGCGTGTAAGAAAAGGAAGCAATGTAATCTTTAAAATGACACATTTTTAATTAAAAATCAGAAGCAAACAGTACTGGTATTAATGTAGGGGAAAGAAACTACATTCACTGCTGGTAGGAATACCCAACTATTTCAATCTTTATGGAAAATAACATGGACTCGTTTAAAACATGAGGCCCTCTGAGGCCTCTGATCTCTATTCAGAAAAAGATCTGCACTCCTATGTTCATTGCAGCACTACTCACAATGGTCAAAATCTGGAAACAATCCAAGTGTCCAAAAACAGATGACTAGATTAAAAAAAAATACTGTGTCGAAAGGAAGAAATTGAATGGCCAAAAGACATATAAAAACGCTCATCATCATTAGTCATGAGAGAGATGCAAATCAAAACAACAATGAGATATCATCTCACACCACAGAGACTGGCACATATCCAAAAGAGCAAGAACAACAAGTGCTGGCGTGGATGCGGGGAAAAGAAGACGGCTCATCCATTGTTGGTGGGAATGTCGACTGGTGCAGCCTTTTTGGAAAACAATATGGACATTCCTCCAAAGACTAGAAATTGAGCTCCCATTTGACCCAGTCATACTACTCCTGGGAATATACCCTGGGAAGCCAAAAACACACAGCAGAAACACAATCCCTACTTTTATGTTCATAGCATCACTATTCACAATAGCCAGAATCTGGAAACAACCATAGTGCCCGAGAATTAATGACTGGATAAAGAAACTTTTGTACATCTACACAATGGAATACTATGCAGCTGTTAGGAAAAATGAAGTTATGAGAATTTGCCTATAAATGGATGGACATGGAGAGGATCATGTTGAGTGAAATTAGCCAGAAGGAAAAAGACAGATATAGAATGACTGCATTTATTTGCATGGATAAATATATAGATACATACATATATATATATATTATGATACTAATATCCAAGGTCAGACAAAACATGGATCAGGAGGTCTTTTCTAAAGTGAAATCTACCACAAGTGTCTGGGAGTTGGAGGTTGGGTGGGACAGAGAAGGGAACAGTATGCTAACAATTGTTGTAAGTGATAATACCAGCCTAGAACTGAGTATTGAATACAGGCAAAAAGATACACATGATAACCTCTAAAAGTATGCATCACAATCCACAGTATGTAAGAGAAGGAAGAGAGAGAGAGAGAGAGAGAGAGAGAGATAAAGAGAAAAGAGATAAGGAGTTCTCCACAGAGTCAGGCTAGGGGATGGGGGAGGGGATCGGGGACATTGGTGGTGGGAAATGGGCACTGGTGGAGGGATGGGTGCTGAAACAATGTATGACCGAAACCCAGACATGAACATCTTTGTAATTGTATATCTCACGGTGGTATAATAAAATATTTTTTAAAAAATACTGTGGTATATATACACAATGGAACATTACTTGGCTATAAGAAAAGATAAAATTATGTAATTTACTGCTACATGAATGGAATAGGTGGGTATCGATTTTGAGTGAAGTAAATCAGAAGGGAAGGACAGAGTCCGATCAATAGTGTATGGCAGGCAAGGAGCTTGCCTTCCATTGAGTGGCCCACGTTCTATCCATTATGGTCCTCCAACGGTCACCAGGAATGATTCTTGAACCAGAAGCAAACCCTGAGTACCACTGGTTGAATCGCCAAAATGAAAACAAAACAAAAACACAGATGGGGGAGGGACAGGCACAGAATATTGTCTCTCATATCTGGGACTAAAGAAGCACATTAGGAGGATAACAAATAGCCAAAGGCACAGAATCTGAGAACAGGTCAACAGAACTGAGTTACCATGGCGAGGGCGAGGGAGGGGAGGCAAGGTGAGGGATGGCATTGAGGTACAGACGCACTGGAGGAGGGAATGATGCCGGACCATTGTGTGCATAAAACCTTATTACAAACAGTATTTTAAATCATGGCTCCTAAAATTGAAAAATAAATTTTAAAGATGTTTGGTTTGGTCGTTATAAGCCAGTTGAATGTTTCATAGGTCCATTGTGTCATGGCCCCCTGTGAAACCTCTCACCCACCTATAATCTCCACTTTGTTCTTTACTCACCTCTTTAACCCTTGTCATTGGGAATGTCCCAGTTTCCTCTAATGCCACTGTTCCTTCAAGTCCTTGAGACACCAAGAACTTGGACTTGATCCTGAACCAAGGACTAATTTTGCATAACTGGCAACTTTCCTCAAATCCCATCTCTATGTTAACAGAGGGAGAAAGGGAACTAGTTACAATTTCTCATTATCAGATCTTTTAGAACCCCCTTTTTATGTCTTATAACGAAGATGTTTCCTAGCATCAAACGATCTGAGCTGTCATCTTTTTATCCCTGCTATGATGAAGAGGAGGGAGAAAAAGAAAACTTCCATCTATTAGAGATACCTAAATATTCTGATAAGAGAAAATGTTAATAGCTTGGAAGTCACTCAACACCCTATCAGGGTTTAGGTCTCCCTACCCCACTCCCAGACTGGAGGAGAAACAGGGTAGGAGTAAGGGCGCTCTGCACCTGGGAGGTGTCAAATCGGTCATAGTCTGGGTGAGCTGCATACCCATATCTAAATGCCACAAGGATGCCCCTATGGAGAGCCAGAGAATCTACACTGCACACAGTAGGAAAGCGCTCTAGGGGCAATCTGTGTGCAGGAGTCTAAGGGGACTGGTAGCTGAGCTGAGTGTCACAGGAAGAATGGACTGGAAAGGCGACTGTGTAAGCTCTGCTACTCAGAGAAGTGCTCCAAGAGGACTGAGGGAAATATCCCCGGGAAGGGCACATCTGATTCCTCTAAAAGGGAGGAGATGGATACACGGTCGGAAGGAAATGTCCACCCTGAGAGCACCAGACTCTGATTACCTCTCTAATGTATTTTCCTTTGAAGTTTAAAAATGTGTCTTAGTACAGAAGATAGAAGATAAGGCACTTATCTTCTAGACTATCAATCCTACACTGCATATGGTCCCCAAGCACCCCAGGAGTGATCCTGAGCACAGAGTCAGGAAAAAGTCCTGAACACTGCTGGGTGTAGCCCCAACCCTCTGGGTAATGTACCTTCAGAAGAAGAGAGATGTAGGGGAGCAAGAATAAATTATCTTTTTTTTTTGAGGTCACACTTGGTGGTGCTTAAGGGTTACCCCTCACTCAGGAATTACTCCTGGTGGTGTTCGGGAGCCATATGGGATCCTGGGGATTGAATCAGGATCAGCCACACGTAAGGCAAATAGAACAAATTATCTTTCAGTTGAGAGCCGTAAGAAATAAGAAATTTAGCAAGAAAATGTTCAGCGACTTGAGACAGAGAACACAGGCCATCAAACCTTGAAGGGACTTTTAGCTTTTGCTGGTCCACTGTCTTATTTCCCAACTGCAAAAATTTAAGGTAAAGTAAAAGAAAAACCAGCCCACACTCATTCAGCTGGGAAAGGGCAAAGCCAGAGCAAGGAACTAGTGTGGTGCTCTTCCCCCACTCCCTCACCCCGCCTTAAAAAATTCAAATCTCCAGACTTAGACAAATCACATCCCAGGTCGCTCAAAGAAGCCCAGAACCATTGTCAATAACCTTTGAAAAAAGCATGGAGAATAGGACAACTGTTAACAGCCAAGAGAAGAACAAAGTTGTCCCGATTCTCAAAAAGGGGGAAAGGGGCATATTATAAAAACTATAAGCCAGTCAGCTTGACAATTATCCCTGGCAGAATTCTAGAACAGAATTTTAAAAAGCTATTTACTCCCCCAAACATTATTATAATAATAGAAACGAAGGGGGAAATAACCCACAATTTCACCACTTTAACCCATCAACTGAACAGATTATTAAGTAGACTCTTTGTAAGTCTTTAGAAAGCAGAGATCACTCAGAGCCAACCCGAAACCTCAGAAAACAAAACATGTCTTCATTTAGTCCCCCTTTTTTGAAGGGGATATTAGATTGGTAGAAAGAAAGAAGAGGCACCAGAACCATACTTACTTTCATCAGGGTCTTTGACAAGATCTTTCCTAATCACCTAGTGGATAGGACAGGGAACTGGCCGGAAGCCAGTGGGCACAACCACAAGGGGCTAAGAATTGTACCTAAAAGTGCTGATTAGTCCATAGATGATCGGCCTGGAGGGAAGCTGGTGGTAAGCCCTGGGTTCGCTTCCCTTTGCACTTCCTGAGAGTGTGTGTGTGTGTGTGTGTATACACACTATACACTATACATATATATATATACACTATACATATATATAATATATATATATATATATATATATATATATATATATATATATAGTCTGCACCGTAGAGGCAATGCTTCATGTTTTCTTGTGATATGAACAAGGAATCCATACCACATGTATGTTATATCACCAACACCGATCACACACACTTTGTGAGCGCTTGTATGTGCCAGGATTGGTATTCAACAGACTTTTTTCTTTCAGCAAAACCATCACGCCTAAGTTGTAGCACCCTGGGAGGCGAGTAGTAACATTATCTCCACTGCAGAGAACAGAGAATTGGCTGTGTTACAAGAAGACCAAGTCTTTTTCTTACAAGGACACAGTTCACCGGAGGAAGGAGCGAGGTTTTGAGTCTACATAGGTCTGGTACCAGAAACGGAATTAAATGACGGTGTGCGATTTTGATAGCCCACAGTCAGGTGTTTACATTCAGGCTTTATCACAGGGCTTAACACCTGCATTTAAAAAATTTTAAACATTAGTTGTATAGAAAAGTGGATGCCGTCGAACGCCCCAGTTCCATGTGAGGGGCCTGGTGACTTTTTTGTTGCCCCCAGGTTCCAACCAGGAAACAAGAGTTCCCCAAATGTTGGACTCCATTCATAGAAACATGGACGTTCCATCAGGGCACCTCACAGGCCTGCAGTATGGGTGAACAGAACACATTCTAAATAAATGAAAAGAAAGGCAATCAAGATACATCCAGAAACATGAGACTGGGAAGATGGTTTTGTTCTTCTTTTCAAAGAGCTACTTTAAGCCCAGAAGACCCAAATCATCAGATATTTAAAAACTTGTCCTATCTAAAGATAGCTTATTGGGACCAGAGAAATAGTGCAGCAGCTAAGACATTTTTGCCTTGCATGTGGCCAACCTGGGCTTAATCCCAGGTAAAACATTTGCCTTGCACGCACCCAATAGGGTTCCTGGAGCTGTCAAGAATGATCTGTGAGCACAGAGCCAGGAGTAATCCCAGAGCACCACTGTGTGTGACATAAAAGAACAAAACTAAACTAACAAATCAACAACAAGAAAGGTGGTTTATTCTATGTTACTTTAAGGATGGTGGGAATCTAGGAGGGGTAGTGAAAACTAAGGAAGAACTTTCTGGAACTATCTGGGAAGATAAGGGCAGCTTCTCTGAAAGGCCAGCTGCTCATGGCTACAGTTTAAATAGGACGAGCCCTTTGAATGTCCTATCGATTACCTTAGGTGCTGGAAGACAGAAGGAGTGGGAGCTCCTTCTGAAATCCCAAAACTCACAAGCTCAAATCTCATCAGAATTTGATGGGTATTCTTGCTCAAAAGTGAACGACTATCCTAATTATGTCTCAAGAGGAAGCCTCAGATACATCCAAATACATTGAAATCAGTTGGTTTGTGGCTTGGAAAGTAGAATTCATTTCTTTAGCAGTTCCTTGAATCGGCATGAGATAAATAGCAATCTTCCTATAAGAATAAACATAAACCTTATTATCTGGGTCCAGAAAGAGCAGTTCAGTCACCAGGCTGCTTTTTTTGGACACCATGTAGTGAAGAGGCTTATATGAAGAGCTTTACTCCCAAGCTCCGATTCAATTCCATCTTGATCCTTTGGCTGATTTAGCGTAAGGCAGTTCCATTAAAGGACGGGTGCTCCACAAATTGCTCTGAAGTGTGCTTGTTTCAAACACAAAACCAAACAAAACTGATGGTGAATATACAGAAACAAAGGCATTCTGACTTAAAGGAGAAAGTTTGCACTCACGTTTTTTCCATCAGACCTTCTTGCCTGTATGCTAGCGCCATCTAGTGTTGGAATGAGCACATTTTTTTTCCATCTAGTTTGGAACAAGCACATATTTCGGTCAGTGAAGGGGGTAGGGAGAGAGGGGTTACTGTAGGCATCGTCTGTGGCTAATGAGAGATCACCGTTATTCTCTTCATCCCAAAATATCTGAATTGGAAGAAACTTTCAAGGCACAAATATATACCCGACCCATTATTCAGGTAGGTATTCGGCAAGATCCGGAAACACCAAGCATTAATCCAGGGCAGAGATTAAAGAAACGTCTCCTAGCACAAAAGCAAATAAGCAAATTAAATAAGATGCCAGTGATTTTTCTTTCTTTTATATGTCTCTTGTTAATTTTTTAAAAAGAAAACCAACCATGCAAGGCAAGCACTGTATTCACTGTAGTATCTCTCCTGTCTTGAGGTAAAACATCTTAAAACGAGGTCCTGCTTAATCCACTGGGCTCTAAAAAGGAGCTAATCTCTGCAATGGTGTTACAGTACAGGCTGAGCGAAGGTGGAGGGATTTGGATGGGAAGATGCTAATTTGGACCAGAGAGGTGGTTATATGCACTCATGCTGAGTCACAGTCAGCAGCCTGCAAAGGAAGCACTTTCGCCACGCACCACCTCTCTAGCCAAGAATCTTAACATTCTTCTGTTGTTCTTGTTCTTTGAGTTGTGCCCATAGATAAGGCCATGAGTCAGAGCACTCCTTTGAAGAACAACCAGTGCTGGCGTGGATGTGGGGAGAAAGGGACTCTTCATCCACTGTTGGTCCAGCCCTTTTGGAAATCAATATGGACATTACTCCAAAAACTAGATAATGACCCAGCAATACCACTCCTGGGAATATACCCTGGAGACCCAAAAACACACAGAAGAAACACTATATACACTTCGATGTTCATCACAGCACTATTGACAATAGCCAGAATCTGGAAACAACTTGAATGCCCGAAAACAGAAACTGGCTAAAGAAATTGTGGTACATCTACACAGTGGAATACTATGAAGCTTTCAAAAAGACAAAGTCACAAAATTTACATGCAAATGGATGGACATGGAGATTATCATGCTGAATGAAATTAGTCAGAAGGTAAAGGACAGATAAAGAATGACTGCATTCATTCACTTATCACTTATCTTCCTGTTCATCAATTTGCTTGAGCGGGCACCAGTAATGTCTCCATTCATCCCTGTCATGTGCAAGTGTAACCCAATGACATCTGCTTGCTCCAGGAACATGAAGAGCCTTAAACTGTTCATTCAGGTTTTTGACAAAGAAGTATGATCATCTCATAGGTGGTCAGCCACACATTCTTTTGATGTCCCGTGGAATCCAGTTGGTAACAGCTCTAATCCTGCGGTCATCCCTAAATTGCATTACGTGTCCAGCCCATCTGATTTTCCTCATCTTGGCAAATGAGACAATGTCCCTGATTCTTGATCTTTGACAGAGGTCGGAACTCTGGCTTCCTTCTCTCACTTGCATTCATTAGTGGGATATAAATTCATTAGTGGGATATAAATATATACTGGTGCTCTACTAATTGTGGGAAATGTTAACGCCACACTAGAGTTGAACAATGAATGTACACAAAGGGATTTACATGATAATCCCCAAATGTTTGTAGGGCAAACCACAATGTGTAAGAGACAGAGAGAGACAGAGAGACATATAAGAGAAGAGAAGAGAAGAGAAGAGAAGAGAAGAGAAGAGAAGAGAAGAGAAGAGAAGAGAAGAGAAGAGAAGAAAAGAAAAGAGAAGAGGAATAGTGCCTGCAATAGAGGCAGGCTGGGGGGAAGGGGAGGGAATTTGGGGACATTGGTGGTGGGAATAGGGCACTGATGGAGGGACGGGTGCTGGAAAAATGTATGACTGAAACCCAATCATGAATGTATTTTCTTTTCTTTTCTTTTTATTTTTGGGTCACACCTGGCAATGCTGAGGGGTTACTCCTGCCTCTGCTCAGGAATTACTCCTGGTGGTGCTCTGGGGACCATATGGGATGGTGGAGATCAAACCCAGGTTGGCTGCATGCAAGGAAAACGCTCTACCTGCTGTGCTATCACTCCAGCCCACGAACATCTTAATTGTATATCGATCGGTGGTATAATTAAAAAAAAAAGAGCACTCCTTTGGTGAATCCCAAAGGGCCCCATAGTGGCAGGGAAGAAGAACCCAGTCACAACGCACAGGTGAGTCAAAGCCAGGTTATCAAGACCAGCAATCTGATAATCTTGCTCTGTGTCTTTCTGTCTGGTGCATTCTTTGAATGGTTTGTGTTCTTACACCTTTGTGAGACATGGCACAGGGCCTTCTTTTTAGTGTCCTCCAGTGAATTATAAGTTACTCAAAGGTCTGAATTGTGTTTCCTGCTTCCTGTGTGTCTGAATGCCTTAGCATTGCCACATGGAGCCTCACATTGACTAGTCTCATTCTGGCGCTACATCACGGACTATGAGATAAAGAAGACCACCCTCACCCCCAAACACATCACACACACACACCAGTTTAGTTCTCTAGACTTCCCTTCTGAGATTCACTTTACACAGTATCACTCAGCTGATGAAGATGAGAACTTGATTAGCCCTGATGTTTCCTGACAGCTTCAGATTTGGATGTGGCATCTCAAGCATCTCTCTAATGCCAGGACTACGTTACCCCCTCCCAGCCCCCTGGGTGAGAGAAGCTAGCCATAGGCAGGACACTGCTTTATAGCCACACTCCAATATGTTGACACTGTGACTCCATTATTTCTATACCTATCTAAACAGGCATATGTGTATTTGGGTATCGCAGAAAAATACAAACCATGTTAGGGTTGGGGACTATAACTCTGTGGAAGAGCACAGGCTCTGCATGATTGTGACACATCAACTGCATACAAAAAATCAAAGCAATAAAAATGTTATATATACTCTAATAAAGAAGGTATAATGAGGGGGAAATCCTTTCTCCTCCTTGGTAATAGTGCTAGAAAGCTTGGAGTTAGCAGAGCAGAGTCGTAACTTTGTTGGAGGGCATTGGGATTTAAGAAAAGTGAACTTCCTCCCTTCGTGTATGTGTGTGTTGAGGGTTGGGGCAATACCTGGCTCATGCTCAGGGGTGAGGCCCATGGTAGCTCATGCAAGGCAAGAACCTTAACCTTGTATTTTCTCTCTTGCCCAATGTGAGTGATTTTCTCATTCTTTCTCTCTTCCTTTTTCCTTTCTTCCTCCCTCCCTCCCCTCCCTCCCTCCCTCCCTCCCTCCCTTCCTTCCTTCCTTCCTTCCTTGTGTCATCTGATGATACTCAGGGGTTACTCCTGGCTCTGCCCTCAGGAATTACTCCTGGCAGTGCCCAGGGAACCATATGCAATACTGGAGGGCAAACCCGGGCCAGACACATGAAAGGCAAATGCCCTGCCCACTGTAAATTGCTTTAGCCCAGTGAGCAATTTTATGAGCATGATTTTCAACTTCTGATTCGTAAGGAGGAAAGGAGTGGACAAAAAGGGAGGTGAAAGGCCAGATTCTCTCTTTTTTTAAGAAAGAAGGAAGAAAGGAAGGAGGGAGGGAGGGAGGGAGGAAGGAAGGAAGGAAGGGAGGGAGGGAGGGAGGGAGGGAGGGATGAAGGGAGGGAGGGAGGGAGGGACGAAGGGAGGGAGGGAAGAAGGAAGAAAGGAACTGAGTTAGGCCAGAGAGATCGTACAAAGCGACACTTTGCCTCACTTGCTGCTGACTTGGGTACCCTCAATCCCTGGCATGACCTCTGGACCCCTGAAACCCCCGGAATGATTCTTGAGCACCACCATATATAATCCTCAAAAAAATTGATTGTTTCAACAGCTCTATAGAGATGCGATCCTCTTATATGCAATTTCTGCACACAAGGTGTTTAATTCAGTAACTTCATGAGCAGTGCACATGGAGACCACATGGAGGAGCACTGCATTATAAATGCACACACTCCCTCCACTGGGCACCCTTTACAGTGCAAGGAAAGACACTATTTTTCTCATGCAATGGCTACTCTGTCTGCCTCCTGTGCACTGCAGCACTTTATTCACCCACAGAAACACCCCCTCCCCAGCTCCTCACACCTCCCTCCACGGCAGCCCAGAACCTCGAGACAATAGCTTGATTTGTGGGGCAAAAGCAAGGGCCTTGAGTGACAGACAAAAATGAGAGCAGTTCTTGAGTGGGTAGTGGGAAGGGGGGAAGAGGATTAGGAAAAGAGCCTTAGGACAATGTGCAGAATTATATTAGCATAGTGCCCAGGGCTGCAGCTTAGTGGTAGAGAGCCTTCCTGCCTCGTGCGCACGAGGTCACAGGCTGGAATCCCAGCATTACTCAGAGTGTGACCACTGACACATGTCTACCAAGGGTGTGTGCCTCCCTTCCCCAGACGGTGCAATAAGAATGACAAAACTAAATCTTAAAAAAAAAAAACAAAAAAACAAAGTTTGCCTAGGAGAGTATTTGAATTCCAACTACAGTGGAATGATTAGATCTGGTGTGAGAAGTCAAGTGATGCATTGAAACTTCTTTGAGAGACAGCACAGTGCAGTACTGAGGTCAGGCTCTGAGATTAGGCACCTTGACTTTGGATTCTTGGCCTTGGATTCTTGGCCTTGGATTCTTGACCTTGGATAAATGACTACTATCTCTGTGCACTCTAAGGAAAAGGGTGAAAGATTCTTTTGATTTGGGGGTCAAACAGAACAGATTTTAACCAGTAGAATTGGGAAGATTCTATTGATTAATATATATTAACACACACACACACACACACACACACACACACACACACACATATATATATATATGAACTGAACTTCCATATGTGCCTGATGCTGTGTGTGTATACACACTAACATATAATCCTATAAAGCATAGATAGATAGATAGATAGATAGATAGATAGATAGATGTTATGCGGCCGTGTGGTTCATCAATAAATGCTGGATTTTGAGATGACTACAAGAGTATGCTACCCGCATGGCAGAGCCTGGCAAGCTACCCGTGTCGTATTTGATATGCCAGATACCAGTAACAATTATAGACCTCATTCCCATGACCTGATGGAATGGTTTGAGGCTCTTTATGTTCCTGGAGCAAGCAGGTTTCCTTGGGCTCTACTTGCATGAGACAGGTCATATGGAGATGTTACTGGTGCCCACTCAAGCAAATCGATGATGAACGGGAAGACAGTGATACAGTGATACAGTGATGTTATGTGTGTGTGTATATATATATATATATATATATATATATGTATATATATATATATATATATATATACACTCCTATAGGGAGAGTATTTTATTGGGAGAATTCTATTGGTATATATATACATATATATGTATATATACACACACAACATATATATCTATATATCTATATATATGCTGTATAGGTTTATATAGGTTGTGTGTATACACACACACACAGCATCAGGCACATATGGAAGTTTAGTTCATCCTCAAACAGAACAATGAGGGTTGGAACTATAAGGATCCACTAATTCATGGATTTTTTTTCCAGCTAAGGGTTCCACAGTCATGAATTGAGCCAACTGTAGATGTTAGTGGGTTGACAACTTGGATGCGCAGGACCTGCATATGGAGGGCAGACTAAGTGACCACAACTGACCCCTGCCCTCCCCCGCCAAGTTGTTCAAGGGGCAAGTATGTTAGCTAATTGTTATGCTGTGCCTTTGTGCATCTAAACACACACACACAAAGATACACGCCCACACACATGCACTCCCCCCACCCCCAGGACTTTGTATTGACTATTGCCTGTGTATTCTCTTTCCAGATATCCATGAAGCTCGTTCCCTCACCAACTCCAGAGTCTGCCTTACATGTTGCTTCTCAACCAGGAATTTCCCCACCACTCCCACACCCCATACTCTCATCTCTGTCTCCCCCATCTTTCTTTGTCCCTTCTAACTGACCACACCCTCCCTTCAACAGAAAACATCCTATTTCCTCCACACCCAGACCCTCTCATCCCTGACTTTTGACTTGCACCAGGGGCAGTGAAGGGCTATTTCCTTCTGATACATCCCAGGAAACTCAGACAGTGCCTGCAACAGGAGGGTGCTGGCTAGTGTGTGGAATCAACAACCGCAGAGCAATTCATATGAGATCATCTGTAGTCATGGCTTGACGTCCCTGGGGGTGCTCCTTCAGAACATCGCAGTGCTTCCTCCCCACCCCCCAACTTCCGGAGTGACCTCAGAGCAGGCAGTCCGCCCTCCAGCTGTCCTTTCCTCTCACTCAGCCCTGGACCACGTCTCCTCCGTGTTAAAAATGATTTCTCTCACTTTCTGCTTTGAACCTCTGAGTTTCACACTCTCTTTTTCTAAGTCATTTCTGTTGTTCCTTTCCAGATCATTCTTATTAAGCTACCCCTATCCCCACTACACACATACACAGACGCACACACACACTTTTTTTTTTATAATGTAATGACCAAAACCCTAATATGGCATTCCTGGAAGGAAAGCCCCCAGGAATGTCACTGCTTCGGGCTTTTGAAAATCCTCCATCCTCTAATTAGGATAGCCTCACATCTCAGCTGCTGTTTTTGACTGCCACTGTGAGCTGAATGTTGATGCCCATCATTGTGCCAAGATAATTTCCCTGAGCAGCTAAAACTAATAATCGCTGGTATTTTCAATAGAGCCTTTCCATTTAGGGCTGGGTGAGTTACTTAGGGCTTCATCTCTCTCTCTCTCTCTCTCTCTCTCTCTCTCTCTCTCTCTCTCTCTCTCTCTCTCTCTCTCTTCTCTCTCTTTCAGTTGAATTGCATTCCTTGTCATGTTTCTCTTAATTAGGAAGATTTACAGGGTATATTTATGTATTTTTATTTTAGAGACACTCCTTTCCAGGAATGCTTATCTCAGCTTCAGCAAATGTTTCATTTGCTTATTTTTCACTTCTTCATTCCTGGCTGGGGTTGTTACCATGTCAGACTTCAACCAGTCTTGCCTCATTGTTGGCGCTTTTTCAGACGCAGGCTGGGTCTTTATATTCAAGGCCCATGGGCACAAACGCAGCCTTTTTCTTCCTTGTGCTCCTGCCCTCTCACATGGCCCCTCTGCTCTTCTTTTGCGCCTTCTTCCGGTCTCCTGCTTCTTTCAGTGGAGACCAGCCCGGCTCCCAAAGACATGTCTCCTGAGGCCTCATTACTTGCTCTAACAATAAAGGGAGTTGTGATCATAAAATTAAAGGAATGGCGGAAACCAAAGCTCACATCTCACCACTTGGTTCTTCTTCTCTTGACTCAGGGGAGGACAGATTTTTGGGTAAACATTAATCTTGCAGCCACTCTCTTCATTCCTTCACCTGTTTTCTCCCTTGACTTTTTCACGTGCCTTCACTAATCAGTCGCTTCTGCTCGTCTGCTCCTTCTCTTCTCCATTTCTCTTGGGTGTTTCCTCCTTATTCCAGGCCTCCAAAGTCAACCAGGTAGAGGTTTCTGTGTGTGTGTGTGTGTGTGTGTGTGTTTGATTGTGTGTTTGTGTGTATGTGTAAACTCAACCAGCTAAGGGACGGGGTGAGGATAGAGGGAGAGAGAGAGAGCGTCTCTTAGTGCAAAACTCTGCCACAGGGACACTTTCAAACATTATAGATTATGTTATGAAAAGTTTGTCAGAGGTTGATTCTTAATGGTTAAGCCCAAGCTTGAAAGAGTTAGGGTAGTGTTGCAGTACACTGCTGCCCAGAGCCTTTGCTTGTGGCCTGGAGTTGCCTCCTGCAGGCCATTCTGAAGATAGGAGGACAGTTTGAATGTGTAAGTTTATCTGACCAGGTATTCTATACTGGTTGGTATAAATATTCTCTCCTGCTGCCACAATCATTGTGGGACTAGCTAGATCTTAGCGGTATATTTGCCTGGCCACGTTAGATCTCTAAGTAATTAGACCAGAGAGAAATGCTGTTTGTCTCCAAGCAAGCAAGAATGGCTCTCTGATAACCCAAATATTAATACAACCATGAAGTAAAGAAGAGACTCTTGTGAAGGCTTGGAGAAATACATAACTGGCTATAGAATATTCTTTGGTACAGATGCATGCCTTTGTACTCTGAGATACAGCTCATCTCAGAAGGTCCTCCTCCACTTCAGGGGCACTTCCAAGGCAGGTCTTGGCTCTGCAACATTAACATCTCAAAGGGCCTCGGTGAGGTCCTGGAGAAATTACTTGAGGGATTTGACCCTGATGGCTTTCCATTGGAATGGGAGGTCTGTGTTGCAGGAATATAAAAACTAGTCTGCTTCCTTTCTCTGGCTCTCCCTCTTCTGTTGGAGCTCCCATGCTTGCCTTTCTTTGCTGTCTCCTCTCTGCAGAGCCATAACACTTTGATTGCAGCCATCTTGGCCTACACCTGGCCAGGGCCCAGCTGGGAAGCCTAAATTCAGGGTTTTTCCTATTGCTGATTTGTATGTCAAAAAGCTGTGTAAGTAAAGCATTTTGAAACTTCTCTGGATTCTCCCATCTTTCTCCGTCAGCAGGCCACTGATCCCCTGGGGCAAAAGGGGATCCCTGACCCTGCTCCCGAATTTTGTTCAGGAGGGGGGTGCACCCCAGCATTTCCCTGCAGGGTAGAATGCAGTAATAGCTGTTTGCTAGGAGAATGAGTCATTACATTTCTTCAGCAATTGAAGAGGTGGATTTACATAAGTTACACTCAAATGGCTTAAGTAGGCAGTTGAAATGAGGATGAGAGGGTTGGCTTGATGACTGAGGTAAATCTGAGAGCCCATTGCCAGTGGCAAGGGTCTGCTGACTTTAGTCAGTTGTTCACATGTGGGAATATAGCATCCAAGGGAAGGGCAGCTGAGGAGTCACAGGATTTTAATACAAAATTTCCTGGTTCCACGTGGCAACCCAGGCTTAATCCCTGGCACCACATATGGTCCTGAAACACTGCCATGGCTAGATGTGGCCCCAAACAAACATCAACAAATTGTAGTCACATAGAAAAATGTTTTATATATTCTGTGTGTGCTTAAGCTTAGTTGTGACACTAAAACAACATGGTCTTTAAGACCCTTTTCTATACGTCTTTTCTAGCTCAGTGATCATAGATAAAGGATGAATAAGAAACAACTGTATCACTGTCACTGTCTGTCTACCCGTTCATCATCGATTTGCTTGAGCGGGCACCAGTAACATCTCCATATGTCCTGTCTCATGCAAGTAGAGCCCAAGGGAACCTGCTTGCTCCAGGAACATAAAGAGCCTCAAACCATTCCATCAGGTCATGGGAATGAGGTCTATAATTGTTACTGGTATCTGGCATATCAAATACGACACGGGTAGCTTGCCAGGCTCTGCCGTGCCTGTAGCATACTCGTAGTCATCTCAAAATCCAGCATTTGATGAACTGCATGGCCACAAGTGGGCTGTGATAGGCTGGTCTGATGGGTGGAGTTCTGAAGAGAGGGACGTCCTGATGTGGAAAATGGAGGCCCTCCTGGAGTGGGGTTGTCTGGCTTGTTGCAAGGCTCTGCTGGGGTGGCAGGCCAGGGCTAGAACCTGCCATCCCTCCAGGGCACCTCATGAGCGGCTGGGCACAGGGAGAGCCAGTAGCAGCTCTGCCCCATGTCTGTCTCTGGATCAGCACACCTGGGCCGGATTAAAAAAGACTGCTGCAGGGTGGATCTTGATGAGCCGGGCTGTGATAGGCTGGTCTGCTGGGTGGAGTTCTAACGAGGGGGAAGTCCGGATGTAGAAAACGGCAGCCCTCGTGGAGTGGGGGGTCGTCTGGCTTGTTGTGAGGCTCTGCTGGGGTGGCAGGCCAGGGCTAGAACCTGCCATCCCTCCCGGGCGCCTATGAGTGGCTGGGCACAGGGAGAGCCAGTAGCAGCTCGACCCCATGTCTGTCTCTGGATCAGCATACCTGGGCCTGTCTCTGGATCAGCATACCTGGGCCTGTCTCTGGATCAGCATACCTGGGCCTATCACACTGGCACGTGATAGGTCAAATGGAGATGTAAAGAAATATAATAAAATGGACTGAGTCTCTCAAGTAGTGGAGGTTGATGGGGATGGGAGAGGTGATACAGAGGCAGTGGTGAGAGTCAGGCCACTCTGGTGGTGGCGAAGGTTCAGGAACTTTGTCCATCAAGCCCCTAAAAGGTAACACTATTATGATCTTTACTAAATGGCAAAACAAAGCTTTTCACTCCACTTGTATCACTTGTCTTCCCGTTGCTCATTGATTTGCTTGAGCGGGCACCAGTAACATCTCCATAGGTCCTGTGTGAGCTAGTGTAGCCCAAGGGCATCTGCTTGCTCCAGGAACACGAAGAGTCTCAAATCATTCAAACATTTAAAACAAACTTTTTAAAGAAAAAAATTACTAAAATTTGAAAAACTGCTATTTAGTTTATAAAACATGTTTTCTTCATATTACTTTAGTGGTATAAAGCAGTATACTTTAAAAACTTGTCCACCTGGTACCCAACCCAGGAGATGTTCTCTCTATCCTATTCTCTGGCCACCAGAGTCGATGAACCCCGTGTCATTCAACCCTCACAAAGAAGGTTCTTGTCTCCAGTTAATATGCTTTGTACATGTTCACTCCACACTGGAGGAAGAATAAGTTTCCAAATTACTTAGAACAGATATTATTCATTTCATAAAAGTTGTCCCTTTACTATCACCTGATTTGATGTCTGAAAGATAACTCAGTGGACTCTAATGAATAGTTGGCACACAGGAGGCCCCGGTTTGATTGCTGTCATTGCATATCTTTGCTTTTTTTTTTTTTTTGGTCACACCCGGCAATACTCGGGGGTTACTCCTGGCTCTGCACTCAGGAATTACTCCTGGCGGTGCTCAGGGGACCATATGGGGTGCCAGGGATCGAACCCAGGCCAGCACAGGCCGACCGTGTGCAAGGCAAACGCCCTACCCGCTGGGCTATCACTCCAGCCCCAGATTGCTCTCATTGCATATCCCTCAAACTTATCCATAAATGGCTAAGCACCAACTGATGATAACTCCCATTCTAGCACCACTGGTATGGCCCCACAATGCCCCCAATCAACTATTAATTATAAATGCTTTTCATTAATTATAAATAAGTTTAATTAATTATAAATAATTTTAATCTTGATTCAAAGATTAAAAAATTGGACCCAGCAGTGTAGTCAAATAACAATAAATTCAACTTGAAGCAAAATTTATTCCAACTGGACAAGAAGACTTTGACTATTAGAAAATCGCTTGATATTTATCAATATTATTCATTATAATAATAGATAAGTGTGAAAAAAGAATAGAGTAAGAGAGAGTTAATAGAATTTCAGATTTTTCTAAGGAAATAAATGTTGTAACTTAGTAACAGAAGCACATTTCTTTAAATACAGGGATGGAATAATGTTTCCCTTGCACAAGGCTGACCTGGATTCAATCTCCAATATTCTATATAGTCTCCTGAGCATGGCCAGGAATGATCTCTGAGGACAGAGCCAGGAGAAAGCCCCCGAGCACTGCCAGCTATGGCCCTAAAACTAATGACAAAATAAATAAGCAAATAAATAAATAAAAGTTTGTGAAAGGCCCCCAAACCTTTGGGGTTCTTTGCACATATGTGTGATATAAATAACCCAGAAAAATAAACTGGAAAAACACAACAAAGGTAATTATGAGGCTTTTTACAAACCAGGGTGGTCTTCAGAGAAGAAATGAGGGAAGAAATTGGAGAGTGGCTTATTTGGGTAGTGTGAAGGCACTAGGGTCTTTGGTGACAGGTTCAATGAATCCTATCACTATCACTATCTTCTCGTTCATCATCAATTTGCTCGAACGGGCTCCAGTAACATCTCCATATGTCCTGTCTCATGCTAGTAGAGCCCAAGGGCATCTGCTCGCCTCCAGAAACATAAAGAGCTTCAAACCATTATATTAGGTCATGGGAATGACCTAACATAATTGTTACTGGTTTTGGCATATCAAATACGACACGGGCAGCTTGCCAGGCTTGCTGTGCGGGTGGCATACTCTTGTAATCACCTCTAAATACAGCATTTATTGATGAACCGCAAGGCTGCTTGTGGCCGTGTGAGCCGGGCTGTGATAGGCTCTTCTGCTGGGTGGAGTTCTGACGAGGGAGGTCTGGATGTGGAAAATGGTGGCCCTCATGGAGTGGGGGGGTTGTCTAGCTTGTTGCGAGGCTCTGCTGGGGTGGCGGGCCAGCGCTAGAACCCGCCATCCCCTCCTGGGCGCCTCATGAGCGGCTGGGCACAGGGAGAGCTGGTAGCAGCTCTGCCCCGTGTCTGTCTGAGTCTCTGGATCCAATGAATCCTACACACACAGAAGTGCGAGACTACACACACAGAAGTGTGAGACTATAATATTGAAGGTCTTGAAAGTCTCTACTATTGCAAACTAGTGATAAATTATGTAAGAAAAGGAAAACAAAATTTACATTCACAGAAATGAAAATAATACAAAAGTATATTTAAAGAATATAATAGGTGGGATTTGAATGCTTATCTTATTGCTATGAAGATGTCCATTATTTTGCCTAGCGGTCTTCAGTTTTCTCCCTGAAGTTTTGGTCAGTGCCAACAGAATGAGAGCAAATACACTATTGGCCATCTATATGATTTGTGAAAAAAATATTAAAGATCAGCCAAAAAATCTATTAAAATGTATGTTTTTACAGTACTGTAGAATATAAGATAAATACAAACTATAGGTTTTGTAACTTACAGAAATAGGTAATATCTCATCACAAGAAGAACAGAAATTTTAATATCTGAGAACGAATAACAAGAACAGAAACTTTAATATCTAAGAACAAATAATTAAAAATGTGCATATCAATTCGAACCAACATGTTACTTTTAAACATAGAGATATAAAGGACTAAAGACAAGCAGCTTAGGGTTCTGAATAGGAGATTCACAACTACAACATTTTGAAAATAAAGAGAATTAGGAGACAACTTGCTTTAAAGAGAGCAAATATGTTACAAAGCTCTAGTATTTGTCACAGTGTGGCACAGTACAAGAATAAATAGATAATAGATGAGAATGTTCAGAAACTGATATGTGTGTTCACACACAAACAATAGAGATACAAATTTATCTGAACAACAGTAATGCTTCAAAGTAATGGGGAAATAATGGATTATTGAATAATATTGGGGCAACTGGAAAAACTGTGAGGGAATAAAAGGTGACAATCCCAATCTGAATCCATGTATGAGAATAGACACAAACTTACACACAAGTTGTGTACAAAAACTTGAGGTTTTTGTAATCTCTTACTGAAATGATGTATAGTGACTCATTTTGAGAAAGCAAACAGACAAATGTGTAGAAATGCCCTCATTAGAATGTTTATCGCTATACTTTTTAATAACAAAAGGGAAACTACTTAAACATCTATTATGATGATTTATTTAAAACAGCAAGGCTGGAGCGAGGGTACAGGGTTATGGCTGCTTGCTTAGCATGCAGCCCCTCCTGTTTCAATCCCTGGCATTGCATATACCCCTCTAGAAGGCCCCTTCAGCACTTACCCCAAATGCCTATGTGTGCAACATACATGAAAAGTATGGGTTGCCACTTGTCTACTCTAGTTTAATTTAATTTAATATTTTGGGGCCTCGATCGGAAGGACTTGGGCCCCCACTCGTCTACTTTTAAATAAAGATTGATAAGCATTGCATTGAAGAATATTCACCTCAATATCATACTAGGCTTGAAAGTCTATTCTTTGATCAAAGAAAAAAATTTTAATGTGTGGAGGTACAGAAAAGTTCAGAAGGGCATTAACCATTCTCTTTTTTATTCTGTTGATTCTACTTCTTTGCCTAAGATTTTTCTTTCTTTTTAGATCTCATGATCCGTTAGGATTATGGCTTTGAAGTCTTAGATTTAACTTCTCGGAAAATGGGTACACAGCCTCGCCTAGGTGAGCAAGTATACGTCTAGAGAACTCTGAATGTATCGCATACATACCTTTTAATCCAAATTATTCATTTTCCCTTCCCTACGACCTCCTCATCCATACTCCAGGCTTCGTAGACGGTAGAGGACAGGAACTGCGAATAGTTCACCTGAGCCTAGCGCAGGGACTGGGAAAGGTAAAAAGTCACTCCTGGGCTCTTCTTCCCTGGATGACAAATAACGTGCCGGGTGCTCCCTACGCCCTATTACCCCTTATGAAGATACTGTTATCATGTCCCTTCTGAGAGCCGGTGACACTTGTCCCAAATGTCACTGACCATGCCGGGATCAATTCCCAGGCGTACCCCTTCTAATTTCCAGGCATGTCACTCACGGATCCCTGACCGTCGGAGGGCACTAGCGTCTCCAGCCCGAGCTGCAGGGCCGCCCGCGTAGCCGCGGTCAGTTAACTGGGCTCGGCGGCCCCTTTAAACCCCTGTCCGAGCCAGCGACACGATCCCCGCCGGCTGCGATTGGCCCGCGGAAGCCGGAAGGGGGCGGAGGGGGCGGGGAGCGGGCGGGGCGCGGGCAGGACGAGCGCTGATTGGCTGGTTCCGGGCGGAAGTCTGTCGGGAGACGCTGGCTTGCGACTGGGAGGGGGCGAGGGCCGGCCTGCAGTAAGCGTGCCTGCCCGTGTGTCGGCGCCTGGGACCTTCGGGCAGAGACCCGCCCCCACACACCCTGGCCCGCTGCGTCCCCGCGCCTAGCCCCTCCCCCTCAGGCGCTCTCCGCCCGATTTCTCTGTTATGTGGGAAGCGAATCCGGTGAGTCACCAGGCGGGACGGGGCGGGTCTGAGGGGCGGGGTTGAGGGGCGAGGGGGCGGAGGGGGTTCCCGGGATCTGCCCCCCGTCATCCCCTTCGGGCTGGGCTCTGAGTTCCCGGGGTCCCTGAGATGCCCGCGCCCCCTGCCCGGCAGACCCGGGGCGGGGTCGGTCCCCTGAGGCGTCGCCCGGGGTCTGGCTGGATGCTCTTTATTTATTTATTTTTACTGGTGGCTTCTCGACGCGACATTGCGCGGGGCTGCCACTGTTTTCTGCGCTTTCCTCGCCTCCAACTTTGTATTTCGCGTTGTCCCCCCAGTCGGGGTGAAACCGGGCTTCGAACCTGTTACTCTTCCTTGGCGTCGCGGGCGAACCTGCCTTCTCCGCCCACGGGACGCCAGGGCCCCGGACCCCCGAGTCTGGAATGACCCTGGGAGGGGAGTTAAGGGGGCAACATCCCTTTCGTCCCCCCACCCCCCACCCTTTGGTCCTCAGCCCTTTAAAACGGGTGGGGGTAGCGGGCCAGAGGGGTCTGTTCGAAGCTTCTAGCTGAGGTTCTGAGGCGCTGCCCCTCCCCCACCCCCGCCCCGCCCCCTGAACTGGTTGCCTAGAACGTTTCCTCTGCAAGTCTTGTGGCCCTCCTTGCCTCGCCCACCGCCCACCGTTGCCACGTCTCTTCTCTTCTCTGCCTGCGCTCAGACCTCTCCTCTCCTCCGCAGCCCGAGCTGAGCTGCGCCTTGTAGTAACATGGCAGCGTGTACACGGGTGTTGCTAAGTCCCTGAGTGGTCCGGGGGAAATGGCAGACGCATAGTCCAGGACGTGTTTGGACGATGGGGAACGACCCCCGTGTGCTGAGAAAACGACTGAACTTTACTTCTGTGACCCCTGCTCCCATACTTTTAGTGCCTTTGCCATAATCGATACCCACCCATCCCCCACTCCCACCCTTTGTCCCGCCCCTGGAAATCAATTCCAGATAAATCAGCGTTTCATTAAACCCCCTTGTTCTTTTTCCAGTATTTATTCGGCTCTTGGAAAGCTGTCTGTTGATCTGGACTTGTTGGGTGCCCAGTGGGGTCCAACCCGAGTTCATGTAAGGGTCAACAGACCTTAGGATCCAGCTAGGGTCTGCTGTATGCATGGCAAGTGCCTTAACCCAGTACTATCTCTTCAGCACTAATCAGGTTTAAAAAGACAAATTTCTATGATTTTTAGTATCAGGCACACCAGAGGACATTAAAGGCGAGTATTTGATTTTATAAAAATAACTTAGAATTAAGAGACTGTGCCCTCTTACGTAGTTTTGCCTTCTGTCAACAATCTTTTAGCATTAAATATATTCAGTTTTTATTGGAAGTCTTCAGTTTCTAACAAACCCTTCAGTCACTCTCAGGCAGGAAAAAGGACAGGAAAAATCTTGGTGCCAGTCGAAAATCTTGTCCTGAAGCCATGTGTATGTTTAAGCTCCATACAGGTAGGGATTTTTGTTTGTTCACTATCCCCAGACTAGAGACCATTAGTGCCTGGCACATTAGTGGGCACTCGGTAATTATGTATGGAATTAGCAACAGTGATTGGGTCAACGGTGAAATGAATCATTCCTACTATTCCTTCTTCCATTACTTAGGATCAGAAATTTCAACCTGAGCATTTTTATATTTGTGAGGATTATAAAGGTATTACTGAGTCCTCATGTTTGTTTGGTGGTATCATTGTCTCAGTCTTTTTGGGTAACAATAAGTTTTCTCTGAATCCACCTTGGTAATTTTGTCTGGTTTCAGTAGAGCCAACCAACTTTTATTAATAATGTATAGGGGCACCTGGACATAATAGTAATAGGGATTCCACCTATAAGTCCACATTCTTCTCTTGACCCTTCATTCTCCACTGTATGATGTATAGTGCTTTAGTATTATTGATAGCTTCCTGTGAATATCAACGCTGTCTATAGAGCAGTTTGGATTTTAAAAATGGCATCAGAGTCCTGTGTGTGAGTTTCTCTAGTTATCTGTTTATTGTAATAGAAGAGACAATTTAATGGTCTGTACAGCTGAGCTTATGGAATGAAAATTAAATTTAATGTTACCCTAAACCAAATACAACTGGGGAAACTTAAAATCTAGACACAGTGCATCCTCAAGACAAATGCCTTTTAAAATTTTCACTTCACTGTTTCTTTCCATGGCATAAGAAAGTAACTTCTTAGTGAAGGAAGGCCATTGTGAACTCCTTTGATTAAAAACTTAATGTCTAATTTATCTATATAGACACACATATGTATGTACATATATATGTGTGTGCTTGTGTATATATAAATATATGTATATATAACATATATATATATATAAATATATATATAATATATGAAAATATATATATATAAATATATAAAAAATATGCTGTTTTATGGTCACACCTGACAATGTTCAGGGTTACTTCTGGCTCTGCACTCAGGTATTACTCCTGGTGGTGCTTGGGGACCATATGGGATGCCAGAGATTGAACTAGAGTCAGTCCTGTGCAAGGCAAACATCCTAATTGCTGTACTATCGCTCTGACCTATCTCCCCGTATATTTTTGGAGGCTTTCTTGACCTTACTATGCTACCTCTAATCTGTAGATAAGCCTCCTATTACACATACCTTCTACGTGATACTGTGTTTGGAAGCACTATCTCACTGGCCTTGGTAGTACTCCTGTCCTCTTCCAGACGAAAAGTTTCCATGTCATGATCTCAGTGTGGAAAAACACCTTACAGTAGTTTCCTTAGGGGGAAATCCCCAACAGGATAACTACAGATCTATAAGTAACCTTTATCTCTTCATATACAATTTTTTTTATTTTTCATGATAGCCATGAGCTCATTTAGGATTCTGCTTAAGCCTTTATAATGAAGTAGAAGCAGAGATAGATGGAAGGCCACTGCCAGGTATCTCAGATGAACAGAGGCTGAAGACACATTGTGCTCAGAAGTATGTTTTTGGTAGTTCCCCAACATTTGGGGCAGAAAGCCCCTGAAAAACTTTCCAAGTTTAGGAAAGTGGCAAAGTCTGTAACAAGAAGTTAGTCCTCGGAGCCTGCAGACTGCCTTTCTCTGTCTCTTTCTCATTGTATTGTCCTTTTAGCTGGTGTGGGAATAACTATGCCTGTATTACATATGATGGAGTTTCAGCTTCTCTGTCACACCAATGAGAGAAACTGAACAAAGAGTCATCACTATCACTGTCACTATCTTCCCGTTAATCATCTATTTGCTAGAGTGGGCACCAGTAATATCTCCATATGTCCTGTCTCATGCTAGTAGAACCCAAAGGCAGCCGCTTGCTCCAGGAACATAAAGAGCTCAAACCATTATATTAGGTCACAGGAATGACCTAATATAAATGTTACTGGTATTTGGCATATCAAGTACTACACGAGCAGCTTGCCAGGCTTGCCGTGCGGGTGGCATACTGTTGTAGTCACCTCTAAATAAAGCAATTATTGATGAACCGCGCGTTAGCGGCCACGAGCCCGGCTGTGATAGTCTGGTCTGCTGGGTGGAGTTGTGATGAGAGGGAAGTCCGGATGTGGAAAATGGTGGGCCCCATGGAGTAGGGGAGGGTGGTCTGGCTTGTTGTGAGGCTCTGCTGGGGTGGCAGGCCAGGGCTTGAACATATCCAAGAATTATAAGGTCTCTGTGATAGGCCTTACTTGCAGTGTCAGCATGCCCCAAGTTTCAATGACATACTTGTGCTGTGAAAATAATGTGATGAGAGACCTAAGGAAGCCTGAAGAACTTCCACAGGATCAGATGAATGGGCTACAGAGTGATGGTGATTCTGTGTCCCGTTCTACTGTTTGTGGGAGCCATGCTGGCATCTGTCCTTGGGTGTGATGCTTTACCTGCCAAGCCCCCATTTTAACTTGTTTTTAAAAAATTATATTCAAAACAGCTTTAATTTCCTTCAGCTCACACCAAGGCTTTATCCTTTTTTCCACCAAGCCTCTTGATGGAACAGTCCTCATACTTTTTTGTCATTTGTCCTCACTTCTCTGCAACTCTGATCCCAATTTCACGCCCCTTACTTACTGCAAGGTCACTAAGAACTTTGAATCACCACATGCATTGGTAACCTGAACCCCTCAAACATCTTACATCTTTTTGTAGCACCCATATTGTCCCAGGAGCTTCTCAGTTCTCTGTTTTCTGGTAACTGTAGTTTCCTGGAACTGTACTGCTTTGCGTTTCTTTCTGTGATTCGTGTTCTGGAGTTATAATCTTGGCTTAAGAGTACTGTATTCTTCAACTCCAACATTTTTTAAAAACTTTTCTTCTCTCAGTACGTCCCTCTTTGCTGAATTCCTCCAGAGTCTGAGACATTACTATCCTAGTGAATATTGCTGCCAAGTGTACATCTTTGGTCCTGATGCCTTTCCTGTGCTGGTTGGTGAACAGTTCTACTGGTTATCCCTCAGACAAGTCAAAGATAGTATGTCTAAATCAAGCCCATTCAATCATCATTTCGCTGAAATCATAAACACATATTGAATTAGTAGCTATTCAGCCTGACAAACCATTCTAGACACTGGGAAGGGAGGTTATTTATAATCATGGATCCAATAAGAGTATATCCTAAAAGATGCCTTGCAATACCATTTGGGGAGATATGCGGTACTCAATGCATCTGGAAAACAAAGAAGGCTTCTTGCAGTAATGTGCATTTGAGGCAAGTGTTCAGGATATAGAAGTATTAGGGGAAAGCCCAAGGATGCAAAAAGACCAGATACCACAGATGTGAATGAGAACAGCGCATGTGGTTTAGGATGAAGGAGTGGAGTAGAAGATCATCTCATGAATGAAATCGTAGTGTGAGCATCTTTAGAGAATAAGGATGGAGGAGTTACAGTTGGCAGTGTCTAATGTCTGGCAGCATTTCTCTGCTTAGGCAACGATCTTTATGTGCATAATGTAAGGCCATGGGGTGGGAAGAGTTGAAACATGTTTCTAAAAATGAGAGTTTGGCCAAGAAATAATGTCATGAAGACAGATGCTCTTAAGATCGACAGTCAAGTGCGTATTTTACAATCTTTGTTTGTGCTATTCTTTCTAATTCTTCTAATAAGGAACTAGGCTAAGCTTAGTGTGGGACAGGGGCTGGAGAGAGAACGTAAGGGCCTGAGCACACATTTTATGTGCAGGAGTGTCTGGTTCATTCCCTGGAACTGAGTGGCCTCAGAGCACATAGCCAGGAACAGCTCCTGAGCCTTTCTGGGTGTAGTCCAAAACAAGCAACAACAACAAAGAGAATGTGGCGGCTCAATAAAGTCTGCCCAAACATAACTTATCCGACACCACTGTGAGATAGGAGTGAATCAGTTAGTATCCTCATTTTGTTGTTAGTTTGGTTTTGTTTGGGGGCCAAACCCAGTGGTACTCAGTGCTTAATCCTGGGTCTGTGCTCAGGGATCATTCCTGGCAGAGTGTGGGGGCCCACATTTGGTGCCAGAGATTGAACCAGGGTTATCTTTGTGCAGGGCAAGTGCTGACCTGCTGCAGTATTTCTCTCTACCCATTTTTTAAAAGATGATAATAAAGCTCAGTGTTTGGTGAACTCTGAGTGAAGACAAAGCTAGGTTTTATTTCTTTACTTTTTCTTTCTCCTTATCCATTCTCCCCAGTTTTTCTATGCATCACTGATCACAAAGAATGAACGCTGAAAAAATCTCTCTGAACTTTACTTTAAAGACACTCCTCAAATATATTTCAGGTTTATCAATGTAGACCTTTCTGACTCCTGAACAGTTACAGTTTAACTTAGGATCTGGGATTTTAGAGATAAAAAGACCAGTGAGGAAAGGTTTCCTGAGCTGCAGGAAGGAAGACTCATCTTTATGTACCCCTAAGTCACTTTGTTTTAGAGTTTTTACCCTAACATCACTTCAACTGAGCAGGGGAGAGAGATGGCAGGACCCTACAGGACTGGCCTGGGAGCTCGAGCACAAGACTTAGGAAGAGTCTTAATGTTTTCTGTATCAGGGATGAAGAAGGAATTGGAACTCCAGGCTGGGTGTGAAATTTGGATTGACAAGTATCTCAGCAATGTCAAGACTTTTATCTGCACTAGTTGAGGAACGCCTTTTATTCTTGGTCTCTTTTATGCTTTTACTATCAGGGAAAGTTGATGTTAAGCTTGGCAGGAGTTGATAGGAGGTATCAATTAAGAGTTGATAGGAGGTACTCAACACAGACCAAACATAATGAGATACTATGGTGAGTTTTCTCACTATAAGCATAAATGATATAGTTGTAATATTAAACAACTATAGTCCTAGGTGTTTCCACTTAGCCTGGATGTTTAGAAGATAGGAACAAATTAATTTTTAATTATTATTGATTACTTCAGTCTCTAGAAATTTGATAACTTAGAATATGATTGGAATTTTTGTGAAAACTATTTCTATTTCAGCTTTGCACAATGTTTGTAAAAATTGTATATTTCCACGGGGAGGGGAAGCTGACTACCACCTGATTCTTGAGGACTAAGTTTGAAGAATGTTGAGAGTATAGGGAGAGCCCAGGACTACCTTCTGAGGACCCCTATACATGAGAGGCTGAATAGAAATCAATGAATAAAGATTGAGAATTTGTCGCCAAATCTAGAAGGCAAGTTTCAGAGTGTGATTTCAAGGAGAATGAGAAAAGAATAATTCAGGATCGAGTAAAATGAGTAGAATGTTACCGAAAGGTCAAGTAAATGAGGATGTTACAAGTGCATATAGGGTCTAGTAACGCGAAGCTCAGCAACAAGCCTGCCAGGTGTTATTTACTTGCTTGTTTAGTTCATTGAGCTATTCATAATGGTGGAATCCTGGGGCTAGACTAGTAGCTTGAAGTGATATTTAGAGCACATGAGAAGTAAACGAATAGTAATAGTATGCAGATACTACGATGTTTTTTCTGTTTTTCCCCCCCCATAAATTGAAGGCTTGCTGCCGCCTACTCAGAGCGGTTTTGTCTGTATGGTTTTTCCAGTAGCAGGTGCTTTTATTGTGTCTCATCACTTTGTTAGCCATAAAGTATTTTCCACTTTCCACTAAGGCATGCCCATTGGTTTGTTTTTGGTCACACACAGCAATGCTCAGGGGTTACTCCTGGCTCTGCAATCAGGAATTACTCCTGGCGGTGCTTGGGGACCACATAGGATGCCGGGAACCGAACCTGGGTCGGGCATGTGCAAGGCAAACGTCCTACCTGCTGTGCTATCGCCTCCAGTCCCCCATTGTGTTTTTAAACATAAGACTATTAAATATTAATCACTTGATCACTTGAATCCCGTTATTCATCGATTTGCTCGAGCGGGTGCCAGTAACATTTCCATTGGACCCTATCACGTGCCAGTGTAGCACAATGGCATCTGGTTGATTCAGGAATATGAAGAGCCTCACACCATTCCTTCAGGGTCTTTACAAGGAAGTCTGACCATCTTGTAGGTGGGCGGCACGTGATCTTTTGACATCCCGTGGGATCCAGTTGGTAATGGCTCTAGTCCAGCAGTTGTCTCCAAATCGCATTACATGTCCAGCCCATCTGATTTTTGATGCCTTGGCAAACGAGACAGCATCCCTGATTCTGGAATAGCAACGGAGGTCAGAACTCCGGATTCGCTCTCTCACTTGAGTGAGGCATGATATTCCAAGCATAGCTCTTTCGATTCCTCTCTGGGAGACCCGGATAGCATTCTCATCCTGCTTTCGTAGGGCCCAGGTCTCTGAGGCGTATGTTAACGCAGGGAGAACGGTGGAGTCAAAGAGATGTGCCCGGAGCAGGAGGTTCTTTGTCCTTTTAGCTATTTCTTCGATGCCTTTGAAGGCATTTCATGCCGCTCTCTTCCTCCTGCGCAGCTCGGGTTTTAGGTCGTTCATCATGTTGATTTCTCGACCTAGGTACACATAACTGCTGCATTCAGAGATGTTTGTTCCATTGAGAGTGAATGGGGCCTCTGGAACTTGTTCATTCTTCATGAACATAGTTTTCTTTAGATTCAGCTGTAGACCTATCTTTCCATATTCTCGGTCAAAGTCAGCCAGCGTTTGTGCCGCTTGGCTAATGTTTGGTGTTATTAGAACAATGTCATCAGCGAAGCGGAGGTGGTGTAGTTGCCGACCATCTATCTTCACTCCCATTCCTTCCCATTCTAATTGTTGCATGATGTTCTCGAGGGGGAGGGTGGTGCTGAAGAGTTTTGGTGAAATGGTATCACCCTGTCGAACCCCTCTTTAACATTAATGATTACTTCTTTGTAGAATGGTGAGATCCTGGTGGTGAATCCGCTATACAGCTCACGAAGGATCTTGATGTATTGGGTTTGAACACCCTGTTTTGCTAGGGCTTCGATGACTGCTTCAGTCTCCACAGAATCAAAGGCTTTCTGTAAATCAATGAACGTGAGACAGAGTGGCATCTTGTACTCCCTACAAACCTCAATGAGCTTAGTTACCGTGTGGATATGGTCGATTGTGCTGAATCCTTTCTGGAAGCCTGCTTGCTCGCATGGTTGTCCTTCATCTAGTGTTCTGCTAATCCTGTTCAGGATGACTCGTGTAAACAACTTGTAGATGACAGACAACAGGCAGATGGGGCGATAGTTGCCAATGTTGTGAATGTCTCCCTTCTTGAACAGTAGAACTGTCCTGCTGGTTTTCCATTGGGAGGGCACCTTGCATTCGGACAGGTAGCGTGTGAAGAGCTGAGCTAGTGTATTGATGAGTACTGATGGCAGATTCTTCAGGTGTTCGGGTCTGACTTTGTCTGGGCCTGGTGCTGTTCCCTTCTTTACTGATGAGATGGCATGTCGGATTTCAGAAGGGAGAATGTTGGGAATGATATATCCATCCTGTGGAATTTGGTATGTGGGCAGGTGGATGTGGCTATCAAAGAGATTTGAGTAGAAGTCATGGATAATCTTCTCCATTGCCTTTCTGGAAGATGTGATAGATCCATCAGGGCGCCGGAGGGCTGTCATCTTGGTCTTATAGTTGGCAAAGGACAGGTGGGCAGTGCGAATGCTTTTCCCGGCTTCTGCTGCATCTTCCAGTATTTCTGCTCTTCTGTCTTTGAGGTCTGCTTTTATCGCTTCTCTGCACTGTTTAGCAAGCTTAGATGTTAGCATTTGGTCTCCTGAGGCTTGCGCCTTGTCACATTGGCGAATGAGCTCAAGAGTTTCTGAAGACAGGTGTCCTTTTGTGTCTTTCTCTCTCTCAGCATTCTTCGCACAATCATGGAGGTGCTGAACCAGTCGGTTGTATTCTTCATCGATGTCGCCAATGATGGTATCTTTCCCCATGTTGCTGCAATGGTGCCAAAGAGTTCCCAGTTGGTGGTCGCTCTGGGAGTTCTCTTCTTAAACTTTGCAGCCTTTTCTCCACGATGCGGAAGTAGAATTTTTCACGAAGGAGACGGTGGTCTGATCCTGTTTGGAATTTGGGGACGACAGCTACATCGATCAGACAAAACCATCGATTGAAGATGATGTGGTCAATTTCATTGTGGAACTGTCCGCCAGGAGATTCCCATGTCCAACGTTTCGCTTCAGCTTTCTGGAACTGTGAGTTCCCATGAATGGTCTTGGTGGACATGATGAACTCAGATAGTCTCTCACCCTGTTTGTTCCATTCTAGGCCATGGGTCCCGATGTGGAGTTCTTCAGCTGATCTTCTTGGTCCTATCTTGGCATTAAAATCACTGACCTTGATCTTGTAGAAGGTGTGATCTTTTTTATAGAACTCCTCCAATTCCATGTAGAATTTCTCAATTTCATCTTCTTTGTATGTGGATGTTGGTGCGTAGGACAATGAAGATAGAAATTGCTGGCAGTGGGCCACATCTCTTCAAGTGTAATCGTCCTATTTGGTTTGTAAGGCATTCAAATAAATCAATGTTTACAGCCATGTTCGTGTTGACAAGGACACCAACGCCACCGATGCCTCTTTTCGTCGCATGTTCCAAGGAACAATTCTTCTACGGTGTCAAATACAGCATGATGCAACTGACGCCTCCTTGTCTCAGTCAGACCAATGATGTCATACTTGATCTTTTTTGCTTGCAGCATCAGATCCTCAATATATGCTTCCGATGCCAGTATACGCGCATTGAAAGTACAGACAGTCAATTTAAATATTAATAGTGTATTGTAAACGTAACTTTCATATGAATTCAGAAACCAAAAAAGATGTGTGCCTCACTTGATGGTGACATTTGCTTTAATGCACTAGTCTGGAACAAAATGCAGAGTGTATCTTAAGTTGATCAGTAGACCATGTGTAGACCATGACATAGCAAGGCACCAAAGCAGATGAAATAGAAAAGAACCAAATCCAAAATAAGATAGGAAAAGGGTGAAAAAGAACAGGTGGGACAAATAAAAAATATCATAGCAAGATATTAAACCGCAACCAGTAATTATCGATTGTAAATACTCTAAACATCTCAAATGAAAAGCTGCTCAAACCAGGTTAAACAAGACCTTAGAATAAATCCTTTGTAGTAACACACTTTGCATATAAAGGCAAAATACAATATAGCTAATTGGAAGGAAATAATTAAAATACTTTTAATAAAGAGATTAGAGTTATTAATATTAAAGTAGATCTTGAGATAATAGGGATAAAGAAAGCCATTGCCTAATGATAAATTGTTTCAGTACACTGCTGCAGTGTAGCTAATCAGTAACAATGTATAACACTGATGAAAACTAATAATAGTTCATCATACATGAGGCAAAACTAATAGCTTCAAGGAGAAATAGATCAATCTCATTATGTTGCATTTTCCCCCTTTAAAAAATAAACCACTGTAAGATACATAGTTACAAAGCTGTTGATGATTGGCTTTCCATCATACAGTGTTCTAACACCCATCCCTTCACCAGTGCACATTTCCCACCAGTGTCCCCAGTTTCCCTCCTTCTACCCTCCACGCCTAGTCTGCCTTTACCACAGGCATTCTCTCTTTCTCTCTCTCTCACTTACTCACTCTCTCTCTCTCTCTCTCTCTCTCTCTCTCTCTCTCCCACCCCCCTCCCACTCCCCACTTTGGGATTATGATTTGCAGTACAGGTACTGAAAGACTATCATATATATCCCTTTTTGTACTTTCAGTATATTTAGTATTTGTCCAGAGTGATCAATTACAATTATTATTGTCATAGTGGTCCCTTCTCTTTCCTAATTGCCCTCCCCCCACCCCCTACTTGTGGCAAGCTTCCAACTGTGGACCAGTCCTCCTGGCACTTCCGCCTACAGTTTCTACTGTTCTTGGCTAATAGTCTCATAATATATTTTTGTATATGCTGGATATTTTAATTCATCAGTCACTGATAGACTAGATTGGAAATGAGCAATGATACAGAAGCCTTTACAACACTGTCTATAAGATTGACAGATTTGTCCTAGCTGACATTTATATACCATTGCACCCAACGGTTAAATATACTTTCCTAACATCATCATCCCCAGTCCAGTAGTTCAGCCACTTGTGACTCCACTGCAAACATTTTTACCACATAATGCTTAAGGATTATGGTTATAGGACAGTTTTGCTGGAAAGGAAAGAATTGTTTGGCAGTTTGGTTTCATTTTTCCAGTTGTATGAAAATCTTGATATATTTGGTTTTGCTTGGTTTCTTTTCCTCATTGACGAAAAGAAGAAACCGACTCTGCAAATTGATACATATAATCTTGTGTTATATTCTGATTTCACACTTTTAGGAAAGTCACCAACACACACAATGTATAATATATGAATAAACAAGAGTTATCATAATAAATGATAGTTATAGTCAGTAAAAGAAAATAAGTGCTCTGTGCATTAGTACCATAAATCTGGGCGTATAGATAAAATATCTTTAATTTTTATTATTTTTTAATATTTCATTACATTATATTATATAAATATTTCTATTGTTTTTTTTAATCTTTTCTTTTTCTATGATACAAAATTGAATTTCAGCCGCTTAGTTATATGGCAAAAAATTCAGTGAAACACAAAAATATTTTTTCCAACTACAGAGTGAATGTTTAATGAGGGTTCATTCTTCGGGGGTATTTAAGAAAGCCCCAGTTGAAAAGAACCCAAGTCATACAAAGTCTACTATATGATCAAAGTGGAAATAATTTACAAATCAGTACAGAAAGATCTATAGAGTTTTTAAGTATATTCAAAATAACACTTCCAAAATAACATTGGGAACAGAAGTTAAGAGAAAATACAAAACATGAAAACACTTTCTGATATGCTGCTAAAACAGTATCGAGAGAAGTTTATAACTTTCTAAAGTTATATAATTTGGTATAAGTCAGTGTCCTGCATTGGAAATGAGATGTCACAATCAATACCACAACTTCCTTCTTAAGAAACTAGAAAAACAACAAGTTGGGTTTAAGTAGGAGCAAGAAAATGAAAGAGAAAATCACTGAAATTGAAAACCAGCTAAACCAAAAATTGGTGTTTGGGGAGCATCAGTGCAATCAATAACCTCTAGTAAGGCATTTGAAGAGAAAGAAAATACAAATTCCTGTTGCTAAGAATAAAAGGAGCATATCAAAGATTTTCCTTGTATGGAAAACTTGAAATATGGAAAACTTGTAAATAGTAAAATGTCCGGCCAATATGACAACTTAGACTAAACAAATACATACGCTTTTAAAAGATACAAACTAATAAAGTTCCTCAAGAAGAAATAAACCAAATAGCGAAATCCACCTAAGAACTCCAAATGTATAGGAAAAAATCTACGCACAATGAAAACTGTGTTTTCCTTATCTAAATCACAAACATGATTACCCTGGTAAATTATACTCTTCCTTTAAGAAAGGAATGATAGCAGTTCTGTGTAAACTTTCAGAAAATTGAACAGAAGCTAGTCAGTAACTTATGAAATTATTCATACGTTGATGCCCAAATCAATCCAGTTCAAGAAAAATTCACAAATATCCTTAATGAGCACAGATATAAATTCTAAATAAAATTTTAGCAAATTGAAATTGAACAATATATAAGATTAATATAAGTGAATGGCTTATCAGCAAGGTGCAAAGTTAGTTTTATATATTTTTTTAATTTTTTATTTTTACAATTACAAAGATATACAATTAAAAAGTTCATATTTGGGTTTTGGTCATACAGTGTTCCAGCATCCATCCTGCCACCAGTGCCCATCTCCCACCACCAACGTCCCCGGTTCCCTCCCCCCCCCCAGCCCCTCCTCCATGACAGGTTCTTTATTTCTTTCCCTTTCTCTCTCTTTCTCTTTTCCTTCCCTCCAGACTATGGATTACAGAACATACATTAAAGGGTTGTCATGTGTATCTTTTTGCCTGTATTTAATGCTCAGTTCTAGGTTGGCATTAGTACCCTCGACAATTGTTAGCACACTGTTCCATTTTCTGTCTTACCTAGCCTCTGACTCCCACACGTTTGTGATAATTTCCACCTTTGACAACACCTCCTGATATATGTTTCACTTGACCTTGGATATTGGTATCATAATATGTACATATATATTTATGCCATGCAAATAAATGCAGTCATTCTGTATCTGTCTCTCTCCTTCTGGCTAATTTCGCTCAACATAATCTTCTCCATGTCCATCCATTTATAGGCAAATTTTATAACTTTATTTTTCCTACAGCTGCATAGTATTCCATTGTGTAGACGTACCAAAGCTTCTTTATCCAGTCATCGATTTTCGGGCGCTCTGGTTGCTTCCAGATTCTGACTATTGTGAATAATGCTGCTATGAACATAAAAGTAAGGATGGTGTTTCCACTGCGTATTTTTGGTTTCCCAGAGTAGATTCCCAGGAGTGGTATCGCTGGGTCAAATGGGAGTTCAATTTCTAGTCTTTGGAGGAATGTCCATATTCTTTTTCCAGAAAGGCTGTACCAGCCGGGCATTCTCACCAACAATGGATGAGTGTCCCCTTTTCCCCACATCCACGCCAGCATTTGTTCTTGCTCTTTTGGATATGTGCCAGTCTCTGTGGTGTAAAGTGGTATCTCATTGTTGTTTTGATTTGCATCTCTCTGATGATTAGTGATGATGAGCATTTTTTCATATGTTTTTGGCCATTCGAATTTCTTCCTTGCTGAAGTTTCTGTTCATTTCTTCTCCCCATTTTTTGATGGGGTTGTTTGTTTTCTTCTTGTAAAGTTCTACCAGTGCCTGATATATCCTGGATATTAGCCTCTTATCACCCTTATTGGGTGAATATTCTTTCCCATTCTGTGGACTGCTTTTGTATCTTAGTCACTGTTTCTTTTGAGGTGAAGAAGCTTTTTAGTTTCATGTAGTCCCATATGTTTATCTTTTCTTCTAGTTGCTTTGTTAGTGGTGTTTCACCTTTGAAGATGCCTTTAGCTTCAATGTCGTGGAGGGTTTTTCCTATATTTTCTTCAATGTACTTTATGGATTCAAGTCTGATATTCAGATCTCTAATCCATTTTGATCTGATTTTTGTGCATGGTGTTAGACACAGGTCCAAATTCATTTTTTTTACATGTAGCTGCCCAGTTTTCCCAACACCACTTGTTGAAGAGGCTTTCCTTACTCCATTTTAGATTCGTTGCACCTTTATCAAAGATTAAATGATCATGTGTTTGAGGTTGGGTGTCAGGATACTCAATTCTATTCCATAGGTCCACGGGTCTGTTTTTATTCCAGTACCATGCTGTTTTAATTACTACTGCCTTGTAGTACAGTTTGAAGTTTGGAAAGGTGATGCTTCCCATCTTCTTTTTCCCGAGGATTGCTTTAGCTATCCTTGGGGGTTTATTGTTCCATACAAATTTCAGGAGCGTTTGGTCAATTTCTTTGAAGAATGTCATGGGTATCCTTACAGGGACTGCATTGAATCTGTACAGAGCTCTAGGGAGTATTACCATTTTGACAATGTTGATTCTCCCCATCCATGAGCAGGGAATATGTTTCCATTTCCTTGTGCCCTCTTTTATCTCTTGGAGCAGTGTCTTTTTAGTTTTCTTTGTTCAGGTCCTTTACACACTTGGTTAAGTTGATTCCTAGGTATTTGATTTTCTGTGGCACAATTGTGAATGGAATTCTCTCCTTAATATCCCTTTCTTCTCTTTCGTTATTTGTATATAGAAAAGCCACTGACTTTTGGGTGTTGATTTTGTATCCTGCCACTCTACTATATGCGTCTATTGTTTCTAGGAGTTTTTTGGTAGAGAGTTTAGGGTTCTCTAGGTATAATATCATGTCATCTGCGAATAATGATAGTTGACTTCTTCCTTGCCTATCTGGATGCCCTTGATGTACTTTTCTTCTCTGATTGCTATGGCAAGTACTTCCAGTACTATATTGAATAAAAGAGGTGAGAGTGGGCAACCTTGTCTTGTCCCTGATCTCAGGGGGAAGGCTTTCAGCTTTTCCCTATTTAGAATGATGCTCGCTGTGGGCTTTTGGTAGATGGCTGTAACTATCTTGAGAAAAGTGCCTTCAATTCCCATTTTCTGGAGGGTTTTAATCATGAACGGGTGCTGGATCTTGTCAAATGCTTTCTCTGCGTCTATTGATAGGATCATTTGGTTTTTATTTTTTCTTTTATTGATATGATGTATTATGTTGATTGACTTGTGAATATTGAACCATCCTTGCATTCCTGGGATGAATCCTACTTGGTCATGATGTATAATCTTCTTGATGAGTTTTTGGATTTTGTTTCCTAGTATTTTGTTGAAGATCTTAGCATCCGTGTTCATCAGGGATATTGGTCTGTAGTTTTCTTTCTTTGTGTTGTCTCTCCCTGCTTTGGGTATCAGGGTGATATGTGCCTCGTAGAAGCTGTTTGGGAGTGTTTCTGGTTCTTCTATTTCCTGGAAGAACTTGAAAAGGGCTGGCAGTAGGCCCTCCTTAAAGGTTTGGTAGAATTCACTAGTGAATCCATCTGGACCTGGGCTTTTGTGTTTGGGCAGACTTTTAATTACTGTTTCTGTTTCCTCAATGGTGATAGGCTTATTCAGTCAGGTATTGGAGGTCTTCTTGTTTCAGCCGTGGGAGGTTATAGGATTTTAGGAATTTATCCATTTCTTCTAGATTCTCATGTTTCACGGCATACAGACTCTCAAAGTAATCTCTGGTGGTCTTTTGGATTTCTGTGGTTTCTGTTGTGATGTCACCATTTTAATTTCTGATTCTGTTTATTTGGGTTCTCTCTTTCCCTGTCCTTATAAGTCTTGCCAATAGTTTGTCAATCTTGTTTATTTTTTCAAAAAAACCAGCTTTTGGTTTCATTAATCTTTTGGATTGTTTTTTTGGTTTCCACCTCATTGATTTCCTCTCTAAGTTTTATTATTTCCTTTTTTCTGCCTGGGTTGGGCTCCTTTTGTTGGTCTTTTTGTAATGTCTTCAGTTGTGTAGTCAGGTTATTTATGTGGGCCCTTTCTTGTTTCCTGATGAATGCTTGCAGAGCTATATACTTCCCTCTTAACACGGCTTTTGCCGTGTCCCACAAGTTCTTATAGTTGGTGTCTTCATTTTCATTTGTTTCCAGAAATCTTTGGATTTCCTGTTTGATTTCTTTTATGACTCATTTGTTGTTCAGGAGTGAGCTGTTCAGTTTCCAGGTGTTTGGTTTGACTCCCTGTTTCTGTGTACGGTTAACTTCCATTTTCAGTGCATCATGGTCTGAAAAGATAGCTGACACAATTTCTATCTTTTTTATTTTATTGAGGTATGCTTTGTGGCTCAGCATGTGGTCTATCTTGGAGAATGTTCCTTGTGCACTAGAGAAAAATGTGTATTCAGCTTTTTTGGCATGAAAATCCCTGTATATATCCATTAACTCTCTTCCATTTCTTCCTTCAGGGCCAATATTTCCTTGGTGAGTTTCAGTCTTGTTGATCTATCCATCATTGATAGAGCAGTGTTAAAGTCTCCAACTATTATTATGCTACTGTTAATGTCTTCTTTGAGGTCTCTTAGCAGTTGTTTTATGTATTTTGCTGGCCCCTCGTTGGGTGCATATATGTTTAGTAGTGTAATTTCTTCCTGGTGTACATACCCCTTAATTAATAAGAAATGGCCTTCGTTGTCCCTTCTAACCTTTTTCAGCCTGAAGTCTATATTATCTGATACTAATATGGCCACACCAGCCTTTTTTGAGGAGTTGTTTGCATGGAGAATGGTCTTCCAACCTTTGACTTTGAGTCTGTGTTTGTTCTGATTATTCAGATGCGTTTCTTGTAGACAGCAGAATGTTGGGTTCAATTTTTTAATCCATTTTGTCACTCTGTGTCTCTTAATTGGTGCATTTAGACCATTGACATTGAGAGGATTTTGTGTCATCTTTCTGTTTGTGCTTGTTGTGCTTATGGGTTTTGTCGTATTACAGTAGACCCTTCAGTCCTTCTTTTAAAGTTGGTTTTGAGTCCATGTAGTTCCTGAGTTGTTGCTTATCCATGAAGTTGTGTATCTTTCCTTCATATATGAATGTGAGTCTGGCCGGGTAAAGAATTCTTGGTGAGGCCTGCAGTTCATTGAGCCTTTTCACAATATCCCACCATTGTTTTCGGGCTCGGAGTGTTTCATCAGAGAAGTCTGCTGAAATATAGAGATGGTCCTTTGTATGTGATTTCCTTCTTTGATCTTGCTGCTTTCAGTATTCTATCTCTATCTATAGTTTTTGTCATTTTTATTAAGATGTGTTGGAGTATTCTTGTTGGGGTTTCTTTTAGCTGGTATCCTACGGGCCTCCTGGATCTTGAGGCAAGCGTTCTTTAGTTCCGGGAACTTCTCAGCAATTATGGCTTTGACAGTTTCTTCTTCATCAGTGTTTTCTTCTTGCCCTTCTGGGACCCCAATGATCCATATGTTGTTTATTCTGGCTTCATCCCGATTATCTCTTGTTGTCTGTTCGGTAATTGTGAGTCTTTTTTTCTATCTTCTGGTGTTGTGTAGAGAATCTTTGGAACACTCATTCGAGTTCACTAATTCTTTCTTCAGTAGCTATTATTCTGCTATGATGGCCTTCTGTTGCAGGACTCCTAAGGGCCGCTGCATCTGCTCTGAGTTGCCGCCTGCAAATCACTTCGTAGATAAGGGGGTAGTCTAAATGTGGCAGTTTATCTGACCATGTATGCTGTACTAGCTGGTATAAATATTCTCCCATGCTACCACAATCATCGTGGGACTAGCTAGATCTTACCAGCATATTAGCCTGGCCACATAGGACCCCTAAGTAATTAGACCAGAGAGAAATGCTGTTTGCTTCCAAGCAAACAAGCATGGCTCCCTGATATACTCAAAGGCAACTAAAATACAAAACTACAATGAAGTAGAAGAGACTTGTGAAGGCTTGGAGAAATATTTAACTGGCATTAGTATTAGTCTTTGGTACAGAGACATGCCATCTCAGAAACCCCCTTCTCTACCCTATAAAGGCATTTCCAGGCAGATCTTGGCTCAAAACATTAGCATACAAAAGGGCCTAGGTGAGGTGCAGGGAGGGATTACCTAAGGGCATTTGACCCTCCCTGCTTTCCATAACAGTGGGAGGAAGGTCTGAGTTGCAGGGGTATAAATTAGCCTGTTTCCTCTCTCACGAGCTTCTTTTTGGGCTCTCTCTTTGTGAGCGCTCACCCTTCTTGGAAGTCTTGTCTTCTTCTCCTTTTACAAGGCCTTTACACGTGGTGGCCGCCATCTTGGCCTACACGTGGCTGGGGTTCTAGCCTGGAATCCTAAGCACCGGGCTTTTCCTTTGCTGATTTGTATGCCTGAACCTGTGATAAGTAAAGCCTTTTAAAACTGCATCGGATTCCTGAGTTTTCATCCATTCCTCGCCGTCTTGGAGGTAGAAGGGAGCTCGCTTCCTGGCACTGTCGGGGACCCCAGCGGCGTGCCCGACAGCCTTCCACTGTGTTTTTCATTTGATTTACCTCCTTTTAATATCTGTCATTTCCACTTGCATTTTCCTCACTTCTCTCATGTCCTCTTGTATTTTATTGATTTTGCATTCCATTGCTTCTTTGAATTCCTTATGAATCCTTAACAATTCTTTGTGAAATTCCTTATCAGAGAGGTTATACAGCTCATTGGTATTGCTTGGCTCATCTGGACTAGTGACTTCACTCACAGAGCTTGATGGAATTTTGCGTTGCTTTTACTATTATGACTATTGTAGGTTGCAAATGTGAGTTCTTGGGTGACTAGATAGTACAGTTAGTAGGTGTCTGGACTGTTTGCAGAGTTTGGGTGGGTGGCAAGGATGTAGGAACCAAGGTTCACTGGAACCTCATGCAAGATAGGTAGTAAGAGGGTCGCGCGGATGCTAGCGCGCCCATGCAGTTTTCAGTTTTGGGATGTTCCTGGAAGTGCAGGGCCCAAGGGGTCCGGGGTGAAACCAAGGCAGTTTGCCTTGGTTCCCGTTGATGGAGTTTCCGCTCTTCCCTGGGGCAGCTTGGGTCTGTGGAGACGCAAGGATCACACACACACACCTGTGGGGGAGATTGCAGACGTTCCCGGAAGTGCAAGGCCCAAGGGGTCCGGGTGAAACCAAGGCAGTTTGCGTTGGTTCCCATTGATGGAGTTTCCGCTCTTCCCTGGGGCAGCTTGGGTCCAAGGAGACGCAAGGATCACACACACACCTGTGGGGAGATTGCAGATGTTCCCGGAAGTGCCTAGTTTCATATATTTTATAGTAACCAATGTAATCACCATTTAAAAATGGAGTGAAAAGCTGTATGATCACTTCAGTGTAGTGGAAAAAGTATTTGACAGGATCTAGTGTTTATTCCTGATTTATATTTAAAAGAAAAAAGCTCTCAGCAGACGATAAACTGAAGATAACGTGCTCATTTGCATGAGGCATATGTGAAAATGGGTCATTGCAGTAACCTGAGCTTCTTATACCTTGTATGTTCCCAACAAAGGACTAGTGTTTCTGTGACTGTCATTGCCCAGCTCCATCAGGCTGAGTTGCTGGAATGGTTCATCTAATGCAGTTACTTGCATGTTGTGCCATGCCACAGCAGTTTGTCCATATGCTTGAGCAATGATCGCCAACTTTCCCTCCTGAGATCTAGAGTTTCAGAAACAAAGATCAGTTACACAAGTGCTATATCCCAAAGCACATACTAGACACAGACTCACATGAATCTCCTGGTGGCAACAGTGTTTGTTGTCACATATGATTGCTGTTGGAATTAACTATGTTCCCTACCACTTTGCTTGGAAGAAGACATGTGGGCTTCCTCTGGACTTTATCCTGAGTTCTTAACCCTTCTGCTTATTTCAGTCTGTAAATTTTGTTTGTACCTGTCAGTCATCTTAGGGAACCCTGAGATGAAGGACTTCTACATCAACACCAATCCTCCCTAATTAACAGACTTAATAATGAAATAGTGGGAGACAAAAATACTTTCCCCCTCAGATCAGAATGAATAATATGAGTCACATTATTTGTTCCGTATTGTACTGAAGACTAAAACAGTGCAATAAAGCAAGAAAAAATATAACAAATATTTAGTTGCTAAACAAAAAGACTCTCAGACATGGGGCAGAGCTGCTACTTGCTCTCCCTGTGCCCAGCTGCTCGTGAGGCACCCGGGAGGCATGGCGGGTTCTAGCCCTGGCCTGCCACCCCAGCTGAGCCTCACAACAAGCCAGACCACCCCCCCCCCACTCCATGGGGCCCGCCATTTTCCACATCTGGACTTCCCTCTCGTCACAACTCCACCCTGCAGACCAGACTATTACAGCCCGGCTTTGCGCGGCCTAGTGGCGGCGTGGTTATCAATAAATGCTTTATTTAAAGGTGACTACAACAGTATGCCACCTGCACGGCAAGCCTGGCAAGTTGCTCGTGTAGTATTTGATATGCCAAATACCAGTAACATTTATATTAGGTCATTCCCATGACCTAATATAATTGTTTGAGGCTCTTTATGTTCCTGGAGCGGGCGGATGCCTTTGGGTTCTACTAACATGAGATGGGACATATGGAGATATTACTGGTGCCCGCTCTAGCAAATAGATGATTAACGGGAAGATAGTGAAGATAGTGAGATAGTGAAACAAAGAAGTGAAAATTTCTTGTTATAATGTCTGTATGAAAAGTATGATGGCTTGATAGGATAGCTATATAGATAATAGGGATGTGTGAATGGGATACCATAGAAAATTTGATGGAATGTCCAAAAAATCTAAACTGATAAATGAGTTTAGTAAGGTTGTTGAATAAGGTTAGTAAGGATTCACGTACCAAAATCAAGACATTTTTATATACTAGCAATGTATAGTTAGAAATGGAAATTTAGAATTTAGAATGGTATTCCAATGTAAAGATTATTAAAAATACAAAACATTTGTATGTCTTTTAAGTGAATTATGTGCAAGGTCTAGACCTGAGAAAATATAACTGAATTTTAAAAACAAGACCTTAATAACTCAAAACACACCTCATTTATTGGTTAGGAAATTTAATATTTAATACCTATTCTCACCAGATAAATTACTATATAATCCAACCAAAATTTAAAAGACCTAGAGTAGCTAAGCAATTCTGAAAAATAACAAATTTGGAGAGCTGATACTGATTAGAGATTAAGTATGAGATAACAAGCAAACCAACGTAATACTGTCACCAGGATGAAGGCAATGATCATTAGAACAAAAGAGATCCTATAAATAGACCCACAAACATAGACAATTGATTCTTAAAGCATAAATATAGGATTCATAGGAGAAAATACAATTGTATCAACAAGTCATGATGGAATAATTAAATATCTGTGGAATTTTAATGAATTACATGTACCATCATTTTTTAAAAAAACTGAAAATGGATCATAAGCTTAACTATAATTACCAATACTAGAAAGTCCAAGAAGAAAAGTAGGTGAAATATCTTCACAGTGTTGATTAGGCAATGGTTTCTTAGATAAAATTCCATAACCATGATCCATAAAGAAATGAATAAACTGGACTTCATCAAAAACAGATGGGCTGGACATGTAATGCTATTTGGAGACGACCACTGGACTAGAGTCGTTACTGACTGGATCCCACGGGACGTCAAAAGATCACATGGCCACTCACCTACAGGATGGTCAGACTTCTTTGTCAAGACCTTGAATGAACGGTTTGAGGCTCTTCATATTCCTGAAACCACAAGATGCCATTGGGCTACACTGGCACGTGATAGGGTCAAATGGAAATGTTAACTGGCGCCTGCTCAAGCAAATCGATAAACAGGATGTCAAGTGATCAAGTGATCATCAAAATCAAAAATGCATGCTATGCAAAACATGTTGTTGGATTAATGATAAAATAAGCCAGGATTGGAGAAAATATATTTTGTAAAACATGTTTCTTCTACAAAGATGTACACCTAAAAGTTAGAGTGACTTTCTTTGTAAGAGTGAAAAGGAAAAACAACCCAGGTCTTCAGTCTGTAAATGAATAATTGAATATAATCCATATAGCAGAATACTGCTCATCCATTAAATGAAATGAACTCTCCGGATAAAATGGTCTCAGCTAACCCTGCTGATCAAAAGAAGCTAGACAGCAGAGTCATTCTGAATGTCTTCATAAAGGCATATGTTTAGGAAAGGGTAGTACCGGAGAGAGAGCACAGCACAGGGGGTTAAGTGTTTGTCTTACATGAGACTGAACATGGTTTAGTCCCCCGGACCACAGATAGTTTCTCCATTACCACCAGGAGTGGTCCCTAAGCATACAAGATCCCAAAGCATAGGATCAGGAATGAATCCTGATCACTGCTACTGTGGCTCCAAAGCTGGGGAAAAAGTTTGAAAAGACAATCTATAGGGAAAGAAAGAATAGGGAGGCAGGAGAGAAGCAAGAGAATGCTTTTGAGGACTATGCATTATCAATTTGATTATGGCAGTGGTTTCATGAATATTCTACTTGTCAAAATGTACTCAATTGAACACTTTAAGTATGTATGATTGATTGTCAGTTACACCTTTGATAAAGTTTTAAAAGATGCCTATTGTTATTTAATACAAAGTCTTAAAAATGAAAGTCTGTAAAACCTTTGTGTGGTTTGATACTGAGTATAAACATACCTGATTTCAAATGGAAGCGCACTCCTGGTCAAGAAGGACTAGATATGAGACTTTATGTGTCCTTTCTCTATGTTTGTGTAGATGTCATTTGTCTCTTTCAAGCAGTTTATTCATAATTAAGTTAAAGCACTTAATTAAGCACATAATTAAGTTTTCTTTTTGTTCACTCTCTGTCCAGGCATTGAATCTTTCAGGTTTCTTTGCTGTTTTCTTGAGAATCTTTCACTTTCAAAGCATCTTTTTCCAACAGCTGTCCTTTTGACTATAGAAAGAAATTAATATTTTCTTTCGACCCTGCCTTTCATTCTTACTGCAAGACTTGGGGTCACATACCTTGGTGCTTGCATACTTGATCTGATGCTTGCTGGGGATTTCCTGCTGGTAGCTGTGCGGCCACACACTTCAGTGGCGGAGCTTGCATGTGTGCGTCCTTTAGTTGTGGTGTTTGCCAGGGGTAAAATGCTTTAGTTGTGGTGCTCAGGCCTGGCTGCAATGCTCTGTTGGCGACCGGGAATCCAAGACAGAAAGAGTCACCGGACCCATGCTCTATGCCTGTGCCCACTACCAGGAACTGATCTCTTGGCCTTCTGCTTGTAGGGCAGGTGCTTCTACTATGGACCCATCTCTTGGGCTCTGCCTAGTAATTCAAAAACATTTTTCTCGGAGACTCCAAACAGAAATTCTTTCCCTGGAGCAGTCATTTGCCTCCCTCGTGCTCCCTGCCAGCCCTAAGCAATCATTAATATGCTTTTTGTTGCTCTGGACTTGCCTGATCTGGATATTTCAGCGGAATCCTGTAATTTTGGCCTCTGGAGGCTTAGGGAGATCATATAGAGGTAGAAGTGTTTGTCTTGCATTCTACCAACCCCAGTTCAAATGTATGAGCCCATGAGCACTGCCATAGGTCTCTCCTGAGCAGAGCCAGGAATAGTAATATCTAAATGAATCAAAAATGTAAAATGTAATGTGAAATATATTATTTATAATAAATGTTTCTATTTCTATAGAAATTCAAAATATATTTCAGGAATATATATGTATCACTTCAGTTGTATCACTTATCTTCCTGTTGTTCATTGATTTACTCCAGCAGGCACCAGTAACATCTCCATTTGTCCTGTCACATGCGAGATAGCCCAAGGGCATCATCCCGCTCCAGGAACATAAAGAGCCTCAAACCATTCCATCAGGTCTGGGAATGAGGTCTATAATTGTTACTGGTATTTGGCATATCAAGTACGACACTGGTAGCTTGCCAGGCTCTGCCATGCGGGTGGGATACTCTTGTAGTCGCCTCTCATCTCATGCATTTATTGATGAACTGTGCAGCCACAAAGCTCTTCTGCTGGGTGGAGCTCTGACGAGCTGGGGAGTCCAGATGTGGAAAATGGTGGCCCTCATGGAATGAGGGTTTCTCTGGCTTCTTGCAAGGCTCTGCTGGGATGGTGGGCCAGGGCTAGAACCCACCTTCCCCTCCCAGGCGCCTTGTGATCAGCTGGGCACAGGGAGAGCTGGTAGCTCTCATTCATTCATATATGCATGAATACATAAAAACATTTGAATACATAATACATACTTGAATATATATCTGTGAATCACTGTCTGTCTATCACTGTCTTCCCATTCATTATCCATTTGCTCGAGTGGGCACCAGTAACATCTCCATATGTCCTCTCTTGTGCTAGTAGAGCCCAAGGGCATCTGCTTGCTCCAGGAACATAAAGAGCCTCAAACCATTCCATCAGGTCATGGGAATGAGGTATATAATTGTTAGTGGTATTTGGCATATCAAATACGACACAGAGAGCTTGCCAGGCTCTGCCGTATGGGTGGCATATTCCTGTAGTCACCTCTGATCTCCAGCATTTATTAAAGAACCGCGCTGGGCTGTGATAGGCTCTTCTGCTGGGTGGAGTTCTGACGAGTGAAGTCAGGATGTGGAAAATGGCAGCCCTCATGGAGTGGGGGGTCGTCTAGCTTCTTGTGAGGCTCTGCTGGGGTGGCGGGCCAAGGCTAGAACCTGCCATCCCTCCCGGTGCCTCGTGAGCGGCTGGACACAGGGAGAGCCGGTAGCAGCTCTGCCCCATGTCTGTGAGTCTCTGGATCAGCATACCTGGGCTGGACTTGAAAAAGACTGCTGCAGGGTGGGTCTTGATGATCCTGGCTGTGATAGGCTCTTCTGCTGGGTGGAGTTCTGGGCAGGACTTGAAAAAGACTGCTGTAAGGTGCGATATCTGTGAATACGTATGCATAAATATGTGTTTGTGTGATCTTTTGCCTGTTTCATTTTTCCCTTAGTAAAAATGGCTTCTCGCTTTATCCATCATTTTTCATTGCTTCATTTCTTTTTAAAACCAAATGATATTTCATATGTTCAGGTGCACCATCCTCTTTATTCTTTCATCTACTGTTGAACATTTGGGTTGTGTCACTTTGGGACTAGTATAAATAATGCTTCTCTTTATGTTGTCATACATGTTTCAGTGTGAGCAGATATTCTTGCTTCTTTAGGGTATATACATTGTCACAGAATTAAAGAATTGTAGGTTAAGTCTCACTTTCTGAGAATCCAAGTAGCTGCATCTTTTAGTACCCTACAACTTACAAAGGTCTGTAGTTTCTCTACATCTTATAAAACATTTTTATTGTCTGTCATTTTTTATTATGAACATCCAAAGAAGTACAAAGTGGTATGTCATCGTTTTATATTCCCTGATAATTAATGATACTCGAGTATCTTCTCACATGCTTATTGGCTATTATTTATTTTCTCTGGAGTAGTGTTTATTCAAAATCTTTTGGACATTTTCCTTTCTTTGATTGAGTGTTTGGAGATCTTTATGTACTCTGGATATAATTTGGAGAGCCTCTCTCCCTTTTATGTGGAGTCTTGTCACTTTCTTAAAGGATCATTAGCACAAAAAATCGCTTTTTCTGTACTTCATCTCTTTTCTCCTTTGTTGCTTGTACTTTTGGTGTCAGATGTAAGAAACTGCTACTTCATCCAAGGTCTCAATGAGTTAGTCCTTTGTTTTCTTCTATTAGTTTAGTTTGGGCTCTGCTATATAGGACTGTAATCTATTTTTGTTTGTATTTTTGTATAATGTAATGAAGGGGATTCAACTGCATTCTCTTACACATGGTTATCCTCACACTGTTGAAAAGACTGCTCATCTTTTGAATTGTTGCTATGTTTGCTGGAAATCAGTTGACTGTGAATAGAATTTCTGGACTGTAAATTTAATTTGTGGGTCTATTTCTGGATTTTGAATTCTAAATTTCATTAACCTATGAAATGTCTATCCTCAATGGCAATTAGACCTTTCTTCTTTTTTAAAAAAATTTTAGGCCACACCCAGTGATGCTCAGGAGTTACTTCTGGCTCTGCGTTCAGGAATTACTCCTGGCAGGGGACTGTGTGGAATGCCAGGTTCAAGCCCGGGTTTGCCATATGCAAGGCAAGCACCCTACCCACTATACTATTCCTCTGACCCTTCGATCTTTCTTCTTTACTGGATTTTGTGTTATGTTTTGACATCAGGGGAGGTAAATTCTCCAATTTTATTCTTTCTCAAAATTGCTTGACAATTCTGAATTGTCCAACATGAATTTTGATAGGGGTTTTGTTGAATTTGAAGATCAATTTGGGAGTTATATCTTAAAAATACTAAGTCTTGGGGGTCAGAGATGTAGTACAACAGGTAGGGCACTTGCCTTGCAGGTGGCCAACATGGGTTCAATCTCCCATACTCATATGGTCCTCTGAGCACTACCAGGAGTGATCACTGAGCACAGCCAAGTATACTCTCCCCAAAATATTTTGAAGTCTGTGATTGAACATGGAATTATAAAAGTTTGTTTAAACATTTTCCAGTTTCAGTAATGTTATGAAATTTGTAGTCTGCAAATATTGCACATCTTTCGTTAGACTTACACCTCAATATTGTTACTTTTGGTGTTAATGTAAATACAGTTGTTTTCTTCTCCTTCCTGTAATTTGTTTTTACTGTGCTTGGGATCAGCCCACGGCCTCATACATATGAAACATGTTCTTTGTCATATTTTATCAAGGATTTATCTGATTTAATCCCTGGTCCTGGTGTGGATTTTAATCTTCACTTATTCTCTGGAGTGTTCCCTTCTGTCTACTATTGTCTCATTCTTTATCTCTGCCCTACCCCATTCTACCCCCTTAACTTCCCTCTCCTTGTTCAAACTACATACTTGATTGCCTGCCTTGCATGCAGCTGACTTATTTCAGGCTCTGCTGCCATATCCCCAAGTATGACTAGGACTAGCCCCTGTGAGCCACCAAGTCTTACCCAAGAACCCCAAAATATGTCTTTATTTTTCATTTGATTTTCTTTTGATTTTTTTGTTTAATTCATTCACATGCAATGTCATCGTTTACTTATGTTACTGTTTCTCATCTCATTGTTTACACCGCTATTGCCTTATTTTGTGCATTTAGGTTTTGTAGATCTTATTACGCAAAATATTTTGGACATTTTCTGGTGTGATGTTTTTTATTTTCTTGTTTTTAAAAAGGGGTCATAGACCAGGGAAACCAGAGATCTAGTGGTTCCTGAAGGCCACCAGGGCTACCTGATTCTGGGACTCATGAGGGGTCACACTTGTTTTGCACCACAGAGACTTCACTTCTGTACTCAGAAGGTGCAAGGGCTCTAACTCAAGGTCCCGCCTGAGACCAAATCTATGAGCCATATCCCTGGACACACCCCCGTCCTGCCATCACCACCTATTGCTGAAAACTGAATTTGTTGCCAAATCTAATTTTTGCATTACTGTTGTGTTTGTTGAGTCATTTGATTATCTGCTTTGGCTTGATTGAATTCAGTGTACACATTCTCTTTCTAAACATGTGCACCCTCTAAGGCACATGTCCAGATATCCCTGCTCCCTCCCCATTTTCTTTGTTGGCTCAGGGGGTAAGTATAGGCATCATTTCTGCTTCTGTGTGGAACTACTCAGTGGTTGAGCCAAAGTTCCCTGAGCTGGTAGATACTCACCCTTTATGGCTGCATGTGGCTCGGAAGCTGTCCTCATTTTTTTTTGTCTGTTCCTCCATACTCTAGTAGTTGGGAGGTTCCTTCTGAGTGATCCCTAAGCTGACTCCCTCTAGGCCTGCATGTGTTCATGTAGACTTCCAAGGATACCTGTACCATCAAGCTGGATGCTGGTATAGTATTTGGACCTTAGACCATGGAGTTTTCCATCCTGGTCTCAAGTCTACCCCACCACCTGCCCTCATTGTCCCTTATCAGATACCACTTGGGTTTCCTGCCTCCCAGGTGGGTTCACACAGGAGGAGAGGGTTTTCTTGCGCTCTCTCTCTCTCTCTCTCTCTCTCTCTCTCTCTCTCTCTCTCTCTCTCTCTCTCTCTCTCTCTGGTTCTCTTTCTTCCTCCTGCTTATCCATTTCACAGTATCAGCTTCAGGCCTTGCCTTTGTTATCTTTCATAACGATTTCCTTTGTTTCTGTGACACCCTGTAGCATGAGGTTGTTTCCTCCTTCCAAAGAAACCAGTCGCCAACCCCAATAATGCGCAGTTCTGTATCCCCCTGGGTTGCCTTTTCCTTGGGAGGACCCTGTAGTATTGCACTTAGAGTTCTAGGGCACTTTTCCCAGATGGCATTCTGGTTGTTGGGAATAGCATTGGGTGGGAATGGTAGAGGCAGCCTTGGGTCTTATGGCTTATTCCTTCTGGAAGGAAGTCCCTGGTTAGGAGGAAGGAAAGGAACTGCTGTTGGTGTCCCTGTTCAGAATGGAGCTTCCAAAAAAAAAAAAAAAAAGAAAAAAAGAATGGAGCTTCCGCACTTTGGTGCTGAACAGATGAGCGAAACTCACCCCAGACTGGGCTGTGGAGAGAGGGGGAGCCCCTATCTTCTTGGCTGCATGTGCCAGAGGTGGAGCTTCTGTAATATAACCAGCTAGCAGGGATTGGGAGAAGGTCCCGGTGTAGACTCTGATGCAAATGCTGAAGACTCTTAACTCTACTGAAATTTAGTACATTTTAAGAAAACGCAGTTGCTTGGTTTCCTTAGGGTAGTTTCCAGATATACATGCAGCATTAATTTTGGTTATTTTTCATTTTTTTAAACATTTTTATGTTTTTTTTCAGTTTCTGTTTTGTTTGGTGGGACCATATGTGGGTGCCGGGATCAACCAGGGTTCATGGCATGCTAGGCAAGTGTGTTACCCCCTGTACAAACAACTTCCAACCTTGTTTTCAGTTTTTATTTAGGCACCATGATTCACAGTACTGTTAATAAAGTTTCAAGCATACTTTTATTTTAAAAGTAGCAATGTGCTGCTAGTTGAAATGCAGTCATCTTGGGAACAGGGTCCACAGAGTTCTTTATTAAGTTCAGTACTGGTATGACACTTTGACTGCTAGACTCTGGATTTTCTTTACATAGGAAATAATGAAGTTTTCATTATCATAGATGATTTCTACAAGGGATTCTGGTCATTGTTGTTTTTATTATTAGAGGCCACACCCAATGGGGTTCTGGGCCTCTTCCTGGCTTAGTGTTCAGAGTGATCCTTGGCAATGCTCTGGGGACTTTATGGTCACGATCACGATCTTCCCGTTAATCATCTATTTGCTAGAGCGGGCACCAGTAATATCTCAATATGTCCTGTCACATGCTGTAGAGCCAAGGGCATCGGCTTGGGACAGGAACATAAAGAGCCTCAAAACCATTATATTAGGTCATGAGAATGATCTAATATAATTGTTACTGGCATTTGGCATATCAAATACAACACGAGCAGCTTGCTAGGCTTGCCGTGCGGGAGGCATACTCTATAAACACCTCCAAATAAAGCCTTTATTGATGAACCATGGCGCAGCGCCGCGCCGAGCCAGGCTGTGATGGGCTGGTCGGCTGGGTGGAGTTCTGATGAGAGGGAAGTCCAATGTGGAAAATGGCGGTGCCCATGGAGTGGGTGGGGGGTCGTCTGGCTTGTTGTGAGGTTCTGCCGGGGTGGTGGGCCAAGGCTGGAACCCACCATGCCTCCCGACTGCCTCATGAACGGCTGGGCACAGGGAGAGCAAGGAACCGCTCTGCCCCATGTCTGAGAGTCTCTGGACCAGCATACCTGGGCGGATTGAGGAAGAAACTGCTCCAGGGTGGGTATTGGAGATCAAACCCAAACCTTTAGCATACAAACCTGGTACTCCAGCTCATTGAGCTGTCTCTGTTCCTCTTTACCCACCCCCACTCTCAATTCATTATACTTTGCTAATTGTCATAAATGTATCAGAAAGCTTTTGACCAATCCAGAAGATGGCATTGTTTTCTTACCATAGACCAGAATTTTGACTTTAAACTGTGTTTATATAACAATATATAATTTATTCATCTTAAATTTGATGAATCAGACCTTTTCCACGTTCCATCACTATACTCTTTGGAATTGATGTCCTGATAGACAGACTCAGTCAGCATTACCCATTGCACTTAAAAATCATGAAATGCTCTGTTGTTTTATACTAGTTTTTTCCTGTTATTTTGTTTTTGCCTTCATAGCCCGTTGTGCAAGAAGAATTATCATTCACTAGTTCAGAGTGAAAAATCAGGGCAAAGTGTGGCATTTTGGCTGAACTAGTTCATTCAACTAATATTTATTAAGCACCTAATCACTTACCAACCAACTTGATGCGTTCCTTTTATTACCTGTCATTGTATTCTAACCTCGAGCCATTATGAATAGTTACCTATTTTAAAGTTAATCATGTAAGCTTCACTTACTCTTGGAGCCTAGTTGTTCAGAACTGTTATTCTTTTGAAGAATGACTGGTAGTGAACTCTTAGGATTCAGCCTTAGGAAATGGATCTTTGGAAAGAAATCCATAGTACCTGTTAAGCAAAACAGACTGTGCTCCAGCAATAGGAGAGAGGCCACGAGGATTGGCAGAGTAACCCCTGAGCATCTCCCTGAGGGGAGATGGAGGTTTAGGAGGCCTTGGGGTATTTTCCAAATCTTCCTTGGCCTGCTAACTCTGATTCTAGGTGGAGAAATTGAATTGTCTTGCCTTTGGTTGTTCCCAACTTGAATTCAAGAGTAATAATCTGCTCACATATTGGATGGTAGAGGGTGTAAAAGGTATAAGTTGACCAAGAATTTTCTTCTTTTTGAAGTTCTCTAGGATTTTTTTGTTTGGAAGGGATACCTGTGACCCCTGAGTGTTGCCAGGTATGACCCAAAGAACTAAATAAATAAATAAAAATAAATTTTAAATTTGTTTTGATTTTTGGGCCATACCCAGTGATGCTCAGGGGTTACTCTTATCTCTGTTCTCATGAATTATTCCCAATAATTAGTACTATAGCACAGTGGGTAGGGCATTTGCCTTACACACAGCCAACCTGGGTTAATCCCCAGCATCCCATATGGTCCCCTGAACACTGCCAGAAATAATTCCTGAGTGCAGAGCCAGGAGTAATCTCTGAGTATTGACTATGTGACTAAAAAAAAAAAAAAAAAAAAAATAAGTCCATCTGAATAAGGATTTAGTTCCTTTGTGAACCAAATTTAGTAGTAGATCATATTAAACAGCTTATGAGTTAGCAATTTCGGTACATTGGCCTACTTAGCTGCCTCAGGATTTCAGGAGTATATAGTTGCCTTTTTATTCTCATGGTGTGACTTTCTGAGACTCACTGACATGGGGCAGACCTGCTACCGGCTCTCCCTGTGCCCTGCTGATCACGAGGCTCCTTGGAGGGATGGCAGGTCCTATGTCACCCACGGCAGAGCCTGGCAAGCTACCCGTGCCGTATTTGATATGCCAAATACCAGTAACAATTATAGACCTCATTCCTATGACCTGATGGAATGGTTTGAGGCTCTTTATGTTCCTGGAGCGAGCAGGTGCCCTTGGGCTCTACTGGCATGAGACAGGACATATGGAGATGTTACTGGTGCCCGCTCGAGAAAATCGGTGATGAACGGGAATACAGTGATACAGTGATACCTGTCTAGGTGCTGTTCTGTCCAAAATAGGGATATGTAGAAGATGAGTTTCCGAGGTCTCAACCCAAAGCTCGCTTGTGACAGGAAGTTGTAAGAGCACTTTTGTAAACCATTGTCTACAAGTAGACTTCCTTCCGTGCAGTCGCAAAAGCAAATGCTCTGTGTGTCTGCCCTAAAGAGTACGTTTCTGTTTCCCTTCCCTCTTCTAACAAGGACTGGTTTCACTTCTAGGACTGGTGAAAGACCAGTCCTAGACCAAGCCTTTCCTTAACTCTTCACTTGCATCCATGCAAGCACCATTTTCAGAAGAATACAACTCTGATTAGTGGCTTTCTCTCTTTACATAACTACCCAGACCATAGATCATAATCAAATTAGAACTCTTCTTGCCTCTAATGTCTGTTGAACTATGTAAGGTAAATCATGGTCCCAAACCGGAAGCTCTTGATCCTAGGGTGTTCTGTTTTTCATTTCCTAGCAGCCAGCCAACTTTCAAACATGAAGGAAAAATCCAGAAAGTAATCACAAAGAGTCCCTTGGAGGCGTTTCCAAACATGAGTGAAAAATAACGAGCCCCTGCACTCAGCTCAGGTACTGTACTTGGTACTTTCCTGCATTGCCTCCTCCTTTCCTGACCACCACCTTTTCATCTCCATTTGGGGACGAGGAAACTCATTGAAGCAGGGCCTTGGAAACATCCCCAGTTTTACAGCTTTTAGAAATGAGATGGGAATTTTAGTTTATGTCACTGAAAAAAATCATTTATTATCCATTTACACTATTATGGAATTTCAGGGTTTCTCCATCTCCCCCTCTGTGGAGTTGTTTTCTCCATTCTCAACCACCAAAGATGTCATTCCCACCACCCTCCTGCCCAAAAGTGACCTCTCTCCTCATTCCGCCCTCCCTTCCCACTTCCCTCACATAACCTCCTTCCTCTTCACTGGGTCTCAAAGTCAGTATTGTTGCTTCTTGCCAGTTCATTTGCTTAAGTAATTCATATTCCATATACAAAGATGTTGTCATTATCTTTCATTTCCTTATTTCCCTTAGCATAATCACTGTAAGTCCTATCCATTCCCTCCACCCCTTAAAGGCACAATTTCATCTTTTTCATGGCAGAATACTGTTCTGTTGAGTACACCACATCTTTTTTTAGAAAGCCTTCTTGAGCAGAGTGTGTATTTAGGTTGCTTCTATTTTGACTATTGTGATTTATGGACACTGGATTTCAAATAACTTTTTAATAAGTGTTTTCTTATCCTTTGGATAAATATGGGGTTTTGGATAAATATGGGGCCAGCTACTCGGCTTGCCCCATGTGGAAGCAACCCATGGAGCTGACCTCCCGGTAAGGGGCTCGGCCATCCCTGGCCGAGTCCAACATTGCTCCAAGGGTTTGCTCTCCATGAGCGGGGGAGAGACCATGCTGGCGGACTCGGAGTGGAGTTTTGGGCCCTGCCCTTTCCTCCGCCTCCATGCCAGTTGCCCTGGAAGAGAGAGACCCACCCACGCCAGACCCACATGTCCCCTTGGCGCAGCCGCAAGGTGCCCGTGCAATATTTTTATAGGATACTGAATTTTGCATAAGGTTCTTCCCAATTTCTTTCACATTTATACATAGTAAACAGTTGTAGACATGTTTTAACTGATACCAGTAAGCCTGGCAAGAAGCCAGAGCAAACCACACATCATGCAGTTAGTCATTCTCAACATCCAGACTCCATAGTTCCTCAGAGCTCCATCCAAGAGAAAACCTGATCTTCCCCCTTTAAGTTTCATCAGTAAATACTCAGGTTGAGGAGCCTTCTACTGAGACTATACCACCTACACGGTAAAGCCTGGCAAGCTACCTTGTTTTATTTACTTTTTATGCCAAAGACTAGTAACTATTATGGACCTCAGTTCCATAACCTGAAGAATAGTTTCGGGCTCCTCCTGTCCCTGTAGCAAGTAGATGCCCTTGTGTTGCACTTGCTTGTGACAGGACCAATGGAGATGTTACTAGTGCCCACTCGAGCAAATCGATGAACAATGGGAAGCCAGTGATACAGTGATTGGATAAATATCTAGGAGTGGCATTGAGGGATCATATAGCATTTTCATTTGCTTCTTTCCTTTTTTTTTAAAGCAGTCTCCACATTATTTGCCACAGTGGCCACACCAAATCTCCATTCCCAACCAGTTGTGTACCCAGGATTCCATTGTCTCTACATTCTTGCCGGCATTTGTTTCTAGTCTTTGTGGCCATCCTCATGGGTGTGATGTCATATCTCATTTAGTTTTGGTTTTCATTTTCCTAATTTTTTTTAAATGGAGGGCCACACTGTGATGCTCAAGAACACTCTGATGGGATGCACGGGAACCACTCTTGGTATTGTTTGGGGCACCCTGTGATGTTGGGAATCCTGGTTGTCCATGCAGAGCACGTGCCTCTGAGCCATCTTCCTTTGTTTCATTTCCCCAACAAGTAAGGTTGGACCTTGTTTTCATATGTCTCAGGCCATCTGTCTGTCTTTAGGGAAATGTGTGCTCATCTTCCTGGCCATTTTTTGACCGGGAACTTGGTTTGACTTGTGGAGTTGTGTAAGTTCTTTATATATTTTGAATATTAACCTCAGATATATGGTGTATAGATGTCTTCTCCTAATTGCCAGGCTGCCTTTTTTGGTTTGGTTTTGGAGTGTCTTGTTCCTTGTGTGAAAGACCTTTTGTTTGCTGTAGTCCACTTGTTTACTCTTGCTTTTGTCTCTTGCCAACAGAGTTGAATTTCCAAAGACTTCTCTGATGTCAAGGCCCTGGAGTAGATAAGCTGTGTTTTGTTCTGTTTTCAAGTCTTTAATCCATTTTGAGTTCATTTTGTATAGGGTGTTAAGTAGTGACCATTTCATTCTGTTTGCATGATTGTTCAGCCTTCCCAGCATCATTTATTGAAGACCCACTTCCCCCAACCCCCACTATATGGAGCTGACTCCTTCATTATGGAATTGGTTGTTCATAGCGTATAGGTTGAATGTATATGTATTATTTCTGGTTCTCGGTTTTATTCTTTGTGTCTGGTTTTTATAAATGAGGGGTGAACATCCTTCTATCCTATGGGCGAAGGAGGACTGGAGAGAGGGGAGTTAAGGTATGTGCCTTGCATATATCCAACCGCGGTTCAGTCTATCCCCAGCACTGAAGTAATACCCTGATCAGCATCACCAGAAGTGATCCCTGAGCCCCAAACCAGCAGGAAGCCCTAAGCACCTTTGGATGTGGCCCTGGAGCCAACAGAAGCAAACCAAATGGTGTTTGTTTGTGTGCACTTGTCAGGCAGCCAAGGATAGATTACCCAGGGCCTCACACTTCCAAGCCCAGCGCTCCGCCACGGATCCACAGCCCCTGGCTGCCAATGTGGACATTTAAATGATTGTAAAAATGAGTGCTTCCAGATTACCTAAATAGTGCATGTTCTTTATAATAAGACAAGTTTTTTAACAATTTGCCAACACCATGTACGATTTTGCATGTTATTATGAATAAATACACCGTCTGACAGTTGATTAGCTGTGGAGAAGGAGGAAGGTGAGGGAAGTCTCAGTAATAGAAGTGATCAAACAATAGTTCAGCCCTCATCTTAAACATTTTGAATTTTGACAAGGAGGCTTTTCACAGACTACTTAATGTCCACTAAAATGAGTTGAAAAATCCTTAAGGATGAGCACAGACAGCAACATGTAAAGCAAGCACCTTAACCTCTATGCTATCCCTCTGGCTCTGGAATATGGTTTTTGGTAAGAAAAAATAAAGTGCAGCAAGTACATTGGTTAAAGATGGGATTGAAAGAGTTACCAGTCATCAGCTCCGAGGTAGCACAGAGGCCTGAAAGCACCGCTTTAGACTTAAAAACCGAGCCCCTTCACAAATCAGGGGCAGACCCCCTTAGAAAAGACAATGCTGAAATACTTCTTGGATCTACCCCCCCAAACACAGAAGCGTTCATTTGAAATGTGTTCGATGAACACCTGTGTTCATTTCCGCACTTAGCACAACAGCGAAGATATGGAAGCAACCCAAATGCTCAACTACAGATGAATAAATCATTAAGTTGTGGCATCCATTCACAATAGAATATTATGCAGCTCTACGAAAGAACAAAATCATATCATTTGCAGCAACATTGATGGAACTAGAGGGATATATTGATATTGGGCTGAATAAAATCAGTCAGGAGGAAAGGAATAGATATAGAATCTTCTCTTTCATATTTGGAACTTAAAGACATAAAGCAGAGTAGTAACTAAGGGCCAAAGGCAACATCATGGGATAACTTGACCCACACAACTGAGTTGGAAGCTTTGGAAGGGAATGGTGTTGGGGTCTCTGGGAGAGAGAAGGTTGGTACAGTGGTGACGGGTATGGTGTTGGAACTGTATGCACGAGAAACCATTATTAATAGTATTGTAAACCATAGAATATCAATCAATAAAATTCGTTTTAGCTGAATAAAAGCAAAGCTCTAGGAACAAAAAACTATCCTCTACAGATCGAAGCTCTTCCCTTTGGCCACAGCCTAGTGACAAATCCCCACCTGGGGCAGTTTGGGAAGAGCCCCACTATCAAACCACCTCTGAAAAGGCCCAACGGGTGGAGATCTACCCGCATCCACCTAACACGGGCACTTTCTCTTCACTCCTTCATACTTCTTTAAATGAAACAAGTTCAATTAAAAAAACAATTTTTTTCCTGGAGTGCGCTGTTATTAAGAAAAGTCTCCCACTCTTTTGACATTATAGGAGATGTTTCACAGAGCAGAAGAATTCTTACCCAAAAGGACAGATAACGAGATGGATGAGATGGACACATCGGATACCCAGTGGGGCTGGTTCTACCTGGCAGAGTGTGGGAAGTGGCACATGTTTCAGGTACCCCCTCCCCCATTTCCCTTGACTCGAGGCTAAAGGATAGCAGCTTTGTGGGCCTCCCTCTTGCCACATCATAGGAGGTGGTATGAATGCAGAACCCCAAAGCAGTGCAGTGTCCCATCAAAGATCATAGAGGAAAAAGTGAGAGTCTCCTGGTCCTTGGGCTTTTCTTCTTCCAGGTCTTTCTCAGTAGTCTCTTAGAAGAAGTCATTTGTGTGGATTGTGTGTGCAGAGAGGGCAAGTGTATCTAGTTCCTCTGAGTACCTGTGTTCTGACTTGGTGGGCAGAGAGACAGGGCAGAGAACATGTTAGACGCCTTCTGTATGTCAGGTATATGTTAGGTGTGGTCCATGGTTCTCTCCTTCATCCTTACAGCCACTCTGACATGCAGCTAACACTGTCTTACACAAAAAATGAGCGCTAGGAAAGGCAATCTAGGTCAGTCCCGAATCACACACAGCTAAGTAAGCAGAGATTAGAACCCATGCTCCAAGGAGTGTGGGGTTTGTGTGTGTGTGTGTGGTGTGTGTGTGTTTAATTATGAGCGTCTGTAAAAGGGATTTAATTTGAGCCATATAGGATGTGTCGTTACTATAATGATTTTTAATGTGATAATTCTGGAAAAGGATCATAATCATGGCATTGAGAGATTTTCTTTTCTTTTCTTTTCTTTTTTGAAAGGGTATAGGAAATCCTTAAATCACTTCATCTTACTGGCTTAGCTGTGATGTTCCCCAGGTGTTGGGAACTAGACCAGACAACTAGTCGGATTTTTCTTGTTCCTCATTCTCTGTCTCTGTGACCCAGTATCCCCTCTCTGGCCACAAATAAGCCATTAATGTGAATAGCTGGTAAATGAATCTTTCTGGTTTGTCTTAAAGCCGGATACCAACATTCAGTGTTCAGTTAGCAGTGAAGATATCGAACAAAGCTTCAAAACAAACCCTTGTGGCTTCATTTGTTTACTACTTCCAAATTCAGCTACAAGATAGACTTTACAGGTATGTTATATTTTCCCTAACAGTTCTGCGTTTTAGCATTGATACGGTAAAAGATACAGTATTGAAGAGCAGATTTAGTCGATATAGTTTTTGGAGGTGGGAGGTTTGGGGCCAAAGTCCACTGTGCTCAGGGACCACTCCTGACAGTGCTTGGTGGATCTTAATAGTGCCAGGGATTAAACTGGGGTTGGCTACATGCAAGGCAAGTGTCTTAACCCCTGTAGTAGTTATCCAGCCCATAGTTGATATTTTTTATAAACAGTGAAGCAATTCTTTTTATAATACACAAAAAATTCCTGGATAAAAATTCAAGATTTAAGATCTTCTTAGAGCAATATTACTTTTTATATAAAAGTAGTCTTGCATGTTTATAGAATTTATATTAATGTGTATTGAAATTGCCATATATTTTGACTTCATGGAATTCTCTTCTGAGTAATACATGATAGTTCTTAGAATTTTATGATCAGCCCTTCAGTTTTCTGAGATAAGTAGAAATCTTTTCATTTTTAAGAATCTACCTGATGGTGTTGGAGCACTAAATGCTTGAAATAACTGTATGATGAACAACTTTGTAAATCATATTTTTTAAAAGAAAAAAATCAATAATAATAATAATAAAAAGAATCGACCTTGTAAGTTCAAAGACAAAGTCATAGGCGATTATAGCATAAGACTCAGTCGAATTCAGCAGCCCATTTCTTGGATAGAAGATTATTTTTGCCTTCTGCCATTTTCTGATTTAATTGTTTTTTGTTGTCAGATTAGCCCACTAATCTTGAAAACAGCAATCCCTCCCTCCTTTGAATCTTATCTATGATGTATGGGCACCTTTCTAGGATTCCCGGAAACACATTGGAGCCAGTCATTCCAGAGTTGGGCCACCCGCATTGGCAGCTTGCAGCTCTCAGGCAAACAAGAACTGGGTGGGAGACTTGAGATTTTCTCAATAAAGGAGCCTTTGGGCTATCCTACACTCAGTCTTCTAGATATTCTTTCCCAATTCCCATGAGTAGCATCTTTAGGACAAGTCAGAGTGTGTTGCGGTAGGGATGGAGGAACCTTAGGCCATTCTCTTAGTTGAGAATAGCCCAGAAATGGGGAAGTGGGTCTGGTCAGAAAGGGTCTCATTAGTTCAAATATCTCATATTCACTGTTATGCCAGAGTGGGGATTGGCACAACATGCTTTTATTTCATCAAGAGCCAGAACCATCAGATCCTCACTCCTGGCCAACCATCATTTCTTCTCTTGTAGACGTTAGGCAGCCAGATGGTTTATTAAGAGATGCATCATCTTTCTTTCTGCAGTGCCCTAAGCAGAAAGTGTTGGGGAGGTATTTTAGTCCTATGTGTAGTTGTCCTTTCAGAAGAAGTACCAAGATACAATCATGTACACAGATGATAGAGATGATAGATGAGGCTGCATGTAGGGAAGGACGTTTGGTAGACAACTGAGCAAGTGACATGTTTCTGAATGAGTAGGAAGCTTCTCTCAAACAATGCAGTTTATTGGAAAATATCTCTGGTTTGTTCTTCATGTTTGCTTTGCTTTGTTTAATATTTTGCATCACACCTGTCTATGCTCAGGACTTATTGCTGGTTCTGTGCTCAGGGATCACTCCTGGCAGGGCTCAGGAAACCTTTTGTGATGCTGAGCATCAAACTGGGGTTGACCACATGCCAGGCAAGCACCTTAATTCCTGTACTATCTCTGGCTTAAGAAATGATTTTTACCCCTAAGGGAGTCAGGGAGATACCTCTGAAGGCTAAGGGACAGGCCTTGCATGCTCAAGGCCCTGAGTTCCTTCCCTGTCACTGCTTGGTCCTTCCCAGTACCACCAGATGTGTCCTTGAAGGCCATCAGCATCACACAGCCAAACCCAGCATTGATCTATTTATTCCAGTTGGCCAAATATGGCCAGGTATGGTTCCTAGAACTCCTCTCAGCATTGCTTGGGAAACTCCATCCACCAAGAAAATATCAAACTGTAAGAATCATGGAACATAATCCAAGTCCTCAGTCTTCTGTTACTGAAGGTAATAGCATTGCATATGTCCCATTTGCAAAAGTAGCTCCAAGTGTCCTGCCACCTCTGTAGAAGTGGTGAGACTATGCTTCCCAAATAGCAGAATTGGGACCTGATAGATGGGTCTGTGGTCAAGTCCCCTCAATATACTGTGCTCGCTGGCGACTCGTAGAGTGCCCTGATTCCTTATCCACATATTGTGCGACCACAAATCTTCATGACAGTTTATAGCACAGTGTGTTTCTATGACTAATGGCTTCTCTAATATCTTTATCTTTGTATACAGAGATGAAGCAAGTGAATCTCACCACTGGCAAGCAGCGCTTAATAAAAAGAGCTCCCTTCTCTATCAGTGCTTTCAGGTACGTAGCAGAGAGACAAATCGACTGATTGTGCTTTGGTTTGGTTAGTGAATTGCCTCAGTGTTTTATTTTTTTACAATTTTTTGTAAACTTTGGGGATAAAATTGCTGTATTACTTTCTGGCAGATTTCTTTAACTGTTTTCTTCATTTATTTTTGAAGAAAAATAAATTTGCAATATTTTGTATTTGCAATATTTTAAAAATTTGCATTTGCAATTTTTAAAATATTTCTTTAGCATAGTTTGCTTGGTAATTGTGAAATGCCTTCTGATCTTTGTTTATAAATCTTTTGAATAACCTATAAGGGTAAGTTTGATTAAACTTGGAGATATTCTCACAGACCTGTCCTTTTTAGAGGCTAGAAATCTTGGGTCACTTTCCATCTTCTTTGCCTCCATCTTCATTTACCCTCCCCCACCCTGACAATACATAGAAGTCGTTCAGATCTGCAGTAACTAAGGGTGACCTAGGAAGATGGGGGTACAGTGGGACAACAGCCAACCTACCTGTTTCCTGGGTTGTAAGTTTTCCTCTCTTGATATCACTTACCATGTGAAAAGAGAGCAAGGGACATATTTGTTACTTATGGGAATAGATTCAGAGTTGGAGATCTTCGTGAGTGTTTCCCATTTTTCAGAATAATCTCTCAAGCAAGGATTAAGAATTTTTTTTCTATTTGAAACATGTTCACAAGTATAATCAATTTTTTAAATATTGGCACGTGAATTATGGGGAGTATTCATGTGTTCCTCCCAAGAGTAATTTGAAAAGGATGAAAGAATAAAATGTTTTAAAGTCTCTCAGCTTGTTTCTTCGGACTTTTGGCTTCTGTGTTATTTTGTTCTTTTTTGTGGGGAGGCGCACTGAGTAGTACTCAGGCTTGCTCTTGGCTCCATGCTCGGGGTCACACTGGCAGTACACCTTGCGTGGTAGTAGGAATTTGAACTAGGCCTGGCTACATGCCAACAAAAGGATACCTGTCTTCAAAAACTCTCGAGCTCAGTCACCAACGTGGCAAGGCGCGAGCCTCAGGCAACCATGTGCTAAAGTCCAAACTCACAAAGCAGTACAGAGAAGCAATAAAGGAAGACCTCAAAGAGAAAAAGAGCAGCAATACGGCCAATGCAGCAGAAGCCAGGAAAAACATTCGCAACACCCGCCTGTCCGTCGCCAACTATAAGACCAAGATGACTGCCCTCTGACATCCTCATGGATCTATCACATCTTCCAGAAAGGCAATGGAGAAGATTATCCATGACTTCTACTCGGATATCTTTGATAGCCACGTCTACCTGCCCACATACCAAGTTCCACAGAATGGATATGTCGTTCTCAATGTTCTCCCTTCTGAAATCCGACATGCCATTTCGTTGGTAAAGAAGGGAACAGTACCTGGCCCAGAAAAAGTCAGACCCGAAAACCTGAAGAATCTACCATCAGTACTCATCAATACACTGGCTCGGCTCTTCACACGCTACCTGTCTGAATGCAAGGTGCCCTCCCAATGGAAACCAGCAGGACAGTTCTACTGTTCAAGAAGGGAGACATTCACGACATTGGCAACTGTCGCCCCATCTGCCTGTTGTCTGTCATCTACAAGCTGTTCACTCGAGTCATCCTGAACAGAATTGGCAGAACATTAGATGAAGGACAACCATGTGAGCAAGCTGGCTTCTGAAAAGATTCAGCACAATTGACCATATCCACACAGTAACCAAGCTCATTGAGGTTTGTAGGGGAGTACAAGATGCCGCACTGTCTAACGTTCATTGATTTAAAAAGAAAACCTTTGATTCTGTTGAGACTGAAGCGGTCATCGAAGCCCTAGCCAAACAGGGTGTTCAAACCCAATACATCAAGATCCTTCGTGAGCTGTATGGATTCACCACCAGGATCTCATCATTCTACAAGGAAGTGATCATTGATATGAAAAGAGAGTTTCGTCAGGGTGATACCATTTCACCGAAATTCTTCAGCACCACCCTCGAGAACGCCATGCGACAATTAGAATGGGAAGGAATGGGGAGTGAAAATAGATGGTCGACAACTACACCACCTCCGCTTCGCTGATGACATTGTTCTAATAACACCAAACATTAGCCAAGCGGCACAAATGCTCCTTGACTTCAACCGAGAATGTGGAAAGATAGGTCTACAGCTGAATCTGAAGAAAACTATGTTCATGAAAAATGAACTAGTTCCAGAGACTCCATTCACTCTCAACAGAACAGACATCTCTGAATGCAGCAGTTATGTGTACCTAGGTTGAGAAGTCAACATGATGAACAACCTAAAACCTGAGCTGCGCAGGGGGAGGAAGAGAGCGGCATGGAATGCCTTCAGGAGCATCAAAAAATAGCTAAAAGGACAAAGAACCTCCAGCTCTGGGAACATCTCTTCGACTCCACCGTTCTCCCTACATTAACATACGCCTCAGAGACCTGGGCCCTACGAAAGCAGGGTAAGAATGCTATTCAGGTTTCCCAAAGAGGAATCAAAAGAGCTATGCTTGGAATATCACACCTCACTAAAGTAAAAGAAGGAATCCTGAGTTTTGACCTCTGTTGACGATCCAGAGTCAGGGACGCGATCTTGTTTGCCAAGGTGTCAAAAAATCAGAGGGGCTGGATATGTAATCCGATTTGGAGACTACTGCTGGACTAGAGCCATTACTGACTGGATCCCACGGGACGTCAAAAGAGCACGTGGCAGCCCACCCACAAGATGATCAGACTTGTTTATCAAGACCCTGAACGAACAGTTTGAGGCTCTTTGTATTCCTGGGGCAATCAGATGCCATTGGGCTACACTGGCATGTGATAGGGTCAAATGGAAATGTTACTGGCGCCCGCTCAAGCAAATCGATGAATAATGTGATGTCAGGTGATCAGAGTGATCAAGTGGCTACATGCAAAGCAAGTGCCTTAATCCCCTGTACTATCTCTTATAGTTTATATTTTAGTATCATAATTTAAAAATTACTTAAATACTTTCAAAATATAAGTACTACTAGATAATATAGGCAGTAGTATTTTCTTACAAACTCCCTATCCTCATTCTTTGGTACTGGGGATGTAATAAAAGCAACTACTTATCTTCTAAGAATAGGTAATCTTAGAGAAACACGAGACATGATAATAGAAAATGTTATTGAAATTGTATGTGACTTTATCTGTTATACTTTGGATAGCAAAGCTTTGTTCTCTTACACACTGTATAAATCATTAAACCAAGACAGATAAAGGAGAGAATGAACCATAATGAAGGATGATAAGATAATGAAAGAGGAAGAACGGTTGGTAGAATATAAGAGAGTAATGAAAGAAAGTTGAAACGTTATTCTTGCAGATAAATATACAAAATTGCAGCTATCCAAGGTGAATAGTGTAGTTTCCTATTGGCAGGAAGTATATAATCAAGGCTGTGAACTATCAAAAAGGTTTTTTTTGGGGGTGGCAGAACATTGACACTGATCAGTGCTGGAACACTGTAAGTCTAAAACTCAGCTATGAATAACCGTGAAATCCTGGTGTTTTAATAAAAAATATTAAAAGATAAAGTTTAAAAAAGCTGGAACACTCTTGTTGCTTATTATCAAAGGTAGTATAGGATGTACTACTAAGAATATCTAAGTAGAAAACCATTAATCCATTAGAATAATGAACAAAGAACTGGAAAGATTGATATAATTTCCCTTATAATCAGAGAATGCTGTGTATACCAGACTGTGTTTTATTATTAGATTGACAGAAATTCAATAATTTGCTATTGCGTCTTTTCCTGCGAGGGATTCCTTATACCTCTGGTGGAAATGCCTCGGGAAGATATTTAAGAGCTTCCTTCAAAATCACAAATGAGCATATTGTCTTTGACCCCAAAAGTTTATTCCAAATCATCTAGTGGATGTGTAAAATGACAAATAAGCAAACTCATTTTTTTGCAGCATTCTGAAAAGTTACAGGAAGCTAGAGGCAGGCTAAGTACACAACAGCTGAAATAGAATGTATCTAGAGACTTAGAATACACCCATCCCTTCATCCAGAAGTTACTGTCAACCGTGTGCCGGGCTATGCTCTAGGTACTGAAAGTAAACAGACTGTATCTGCTAGTACAGAAAGTTCTCTAAGAACGTATTGAGGGGATGTGGGGAACAGTCCAGCTCCAAAAAGACATATAAGAGACATCTTTCTTGTATTGGGTGGGGTGGAGAGGTGAGGAGGCCACCAGGATTGGTTTATATCAGAGCGAACAAGCTCAACAATGATACCCAAGAAACAAAAGCGATGTTTAATGAGAGTTGGGGGGAAGAGGCAGAAAAGGACTGAGCAGGAGGGGAATATTGACCAGTTACTTATTTATACTTGAAGATTTTAGCACTTTAAATTTTGGTGTTGTGGGGGCACCTGTACTCAGAGATCACTCCTTATCATGAGACATATGCAGTGTCTGGGATCAAATGGGGGGTTAGGCTGTGTGTAATACAAAAGCTTTAGTCCCTGTATGGTCTCTTTGGGTTTTATTGTTGTTGTTTTTTTTCTTTTTTTGTGGGGAGAGGGGTTTGGACCACATCTAGTACTGCTCAGGGATCACTTCCTGGCAGTGCCAGAGATCCCACCAGAATCTTTTGGAAAGTGCTTTAACCTCTGTTCTATCTCTGGACCTATACGTTAAAATTATAAGGTATAGTGATTGGGTGATCTTTTTAGAATTGAGGTGAGTTTTTAAAAATAAGTCTACAAATGACTTAAAGTTTATTATTTTCATCCAGTAATCTCCAGTCACCAGAAAGAATTAATAAACCAACCTTTTGTAATTAAAGAAACATTTTTTCTGTATTCATGTCCAGTGGTTAATAAACATAATTTTATTTGTTTTGTCTTTTTGGGTCACACCGGCTATGCTCAGGGGTTACTCTTGACTCTGCACTCAGGAATTATTCCTGGTGGTGCTCGGGGAGACTACCGAGCTATGTCAGGGATTGAACCCGGCTTGACCATGTGCAAGGCAAATGCCCTATCTGTTGTACTGTTGCTCTGGCCCCATATGATATATTTAAAATGTTTACCAGCTGGCTATACTAAGTGAACTAATGTGAACCATTTAGAAGAATAGTGGTGAGAAACGGTTACTAGAGTTTGATTTAGATGTTGGAAGACACTGAATATATGTGTCTTCCACATATAAGGGGTTGAATTGGATTTTATAAACAGAATATTTCTGTTTATAAATGAAAAGAGCCTTAGTTGAAGAGGTTTATTTAAATCAACTTTGATTTTCTTCTTAGAGAGTCCTTTTTATAAAAACTAATATATTTTAGTGAAAAAAGTTATAATTGATTAACCATTGCTATACTATTATGAATTTCAGGTGTACCTCTTCACTCACCTAAAAATAGACATACACACATATATTTATACACATGTATATACGCCACAACCCTTACAAAAATTCTAGCACTATTCACTGTCGGGGGGCGCCGCCGGGTCCCCGACAGTGTTCAAAGCGAGTTCCCTTCTACCTCCGAAGCCGGCGGGGAATGGATGAAGACTCAGGAATCCGATGCAGTTTTAAAAGGGCTTTACTATCATAGGATCCAATATACAATCCAAGAGCAGGGAAAACCTCAGGACTCTGGGTTCCCAGCTAGGCCCCAGCCAGGTGTAGGACAAGATGGCTGCCACCACGTGTTGAGGCCCAACAGAGAATGAAGAGGACGGAGAAGCAAAACACCAAGGGAAGCTGAAATGGCAAAAGGGGGAAAAAAGAGAGAGCTTCTTTCTTCTTGCAGCTTATTTTATAGCTAGAAATCCGCCCAAACTCCCCAGCCCAGCCCATTCTGGGCTGGGCTGTCTAGAGATGAAAACAGGAAAATAACTCTATAGAATGTAGCAACTTCAGGAGACCATCTGGTTGTTTACAAGGACCCAGAGCTAATTAAAAGCCTCCTAGCAGAGCTGGGAGAAGCTATAAGCTAAATGTAACTTCCCCTGGCAGGAAGGATCAAATGCCCTCAGGTAATTTCTCCCAGCACCTCACCTAATGACTTGAGCCAAGATCTGCCTGGAAATGCCTTTATAGAGTAGAGAAGGGGGTTTCTGAGATGGCATGTCTCTGTACCAAAGACTAATATTAATGACAGTTAAATATTTCTCCAAGCCTTCATAAGAGTCTTGTCTACTTCACAGTAGTTTTGTATTTTAGTTGCCTTTGAGTTATCAGGGAGCCATGCTTACTTGCGTGGAGGCAAACAGCATTTCTCTCTGGTCTAATTACTTAGAGATCCAACGTGGCCTGGCAAATATGCTGGTAAGATCTAGCTAGTCCCACCATGCTTGTGGTAGCATGAGAGAATATTTATACCAGCCAGTGAAGAATACATGGTCAGATAAGACTGCCACATTCAGACTACCCCCCTATCTATGAAGTGACCTGCAGGAGGCAATCCAGGGCAGATATAGAGGCCTAGACTTTTAGGTGCCTTGCAACTATTCACCACTATTAAGTTTACCCTCTATTCCTTCTTACCCTCTTTGCCCTTCTCTTGAGCTAACACCTATTCAGTGGTTAGAGTCTCAGAGTCACATAGCTATTTAGTTTGCTTTGGTTCTCTGTTTCAGATATGTGTGAAATCATCAGTTATTTTTATCTGCTTTCTGATTCACTTCACTTAGCATAATCACCTCCAGATCCAATCATACTGTCAAAAAGACTAAGATTTTATCTTTAAGGGACTCACACATAAAAAAAAACAAGTGTTCTCCCACTGAGCCACATGTCTGGCCCCTAAGAGCCATCATCATCATCATCATCATCATCATCATCATCATCATCATCATAATTTATCACACTAGAGTCCCACAGAGTGTCTTTATCTTTCTTTACCTTGGTGTCTGTCTATGGGCAATTAGATTCTTTCCATATCTTATCACTATATAATGACTATAGGGTTCATAGGTATTATTGAATTAGTATATTCATAGTTTTGGGGAAGATCACTGAAAGTAGAATTTTGGGATTATATGTAAATTTTGTTTTTCACTTTTTGAGGAATCTTTGTACTGTTTTTTATAGAGGTGGCACCAGTTTATATTTCCATTGGCGGAGAGTTCCTTTTTCTCCACACCCTCACCAGCACTTTCAATTTCAAATCTTTATTGATGATAGCCATTATCATAGGTATGAGGTGATAGTCCACAATGGTTTTGATTTGTATTTTACTGATTATAAGTAACAATGGGCTTTTTATTTTTTTTTTATTTTTATTTTTTTTAACATTTTATTATACCACCGCGAGATATACAATTACAATGCTGTTCACGCTTGGGGGTTTCGGTCACACAGTGTTCCAGCACCCGCCCTCCACCAGTGCCCCCCAGCCACCACCCATGTCCCCAATTCCCTCCCCCTCCCACATCCTGCCTAAATGGCAGGTTCTTTATCTCCCTCTCCTCTCCCTCTCTCTCTCCTCCTTCTCCCACACATTGTACACTTCTAAGTGCACTCAGTACACTTAGAAGCCATCATTTGCATTTTTTGTCTGTATTTAATGCTCAGTTCTATGTTAGCATCAGAACTTTAGACATTTATTCACACATGTTCCCTTCTCTATCTAAACCAACCTCCTGACTCCCACACGCTTGTGGTAATTTCCACTTTTGGTAAGATCACCTAGTATATTTATGTCATGCAAATAAATGCAGTCATTCTATGTCTCTCTCTTTCCTTCTGACTAATTTCACTCGACATGATTCTTTCCATATCCATCCATTTATAGCAAAATTTCATAACTTCATTTTTTTCTGACAGCTGCATAGTATTCCATTGTGTAGATGTACCACAGTTTCTTTATCCAGTCATCAGTTCTCGGGCATACTGGTTGTTTCCAGGTTCTGGCTATTGTGAATAGTGCTGCTATGAAAATAAAAGTGCGGATTGTGTTTCCGCTGTGTGTTTTTGGCTTTCCAGGGTATATTCCCAGGAGCAGTATGGCTGGGTCAAAAGGGAGCTCAATTTCTAGTCTTTGGAGGAATGTCCATATTGTTTTCCAGAAAGGTTGTACAAGTCGACATTCCCACCAACAGTGTATGAGAGTCCACAATGGGCTTTTAAAAAAGTGCCTGGCAGCTATCTGTATGTCTTATATGAAATGGTATTTCTTTGAATCTTCTGCCAATTTTTGATGAAATTGTTTATTTTCTATGCCAAATTTTATGATCTTTGAAATATGCTTTATTTACTTTCGTATGTTTTTGTTTCGAGGTCACGCCTGTTGATGGTCAGAGTGTGCTTCTGACTCTGTGCTCAGGACTCACTCCTGATGGGCTCAGAAGAATCATAAGGGCTGTTGGATAGCAAATCTATGTTGTGCTCAAGTCAAGCACCTTACCCACTATACTATCTCTTCAGCCATTCATCTGTTTTAGATACTAACCCCTACAGCAGGGAGGCGTTTGCCTTGCATGCGGCCAACCCGAGTTCAGTCTCCAGCATCCCATATGGTCCCCTGAGCACCGCCAGGAGTAATTCCTGAGTAAAGAGCCAGGAGTGACCCCTGAGCATTGCCAGGTGTGACCCAAAAAGCAAAAAACAAAAAAAATTAGATACTAACCCTTTGTTGGACAATACTGCATACAAACCCCAGTTGTAGGTTACCTACCATTTTGTGGTTGTTTCTTCCATTGTTCACAAGATTTTTGGTTTGATATAAACTCACTTGTTGTCCAGACAGTTCAGAAAACCAAGACCAAAGCAGATGTGTAGAATTCAAATGTTTGGTCAGGATGGGTGTTTTCCTTAAAAGTCCTGAGTTTGGGGGCTGGGAGCGATAGTCCAGCGGGTAGAGCGTGTGCCTTGCGCGGCCGGCCCATGCTGGCCCGGGTTCGAGACCTAGCATCCCATATGGTCCCCGAGCACCGCCAGGAGTGATTCCTGAGTGCAGAGACAGGAGAAACCCCTGAGCATTGCCGGGTGTGACTCAAAAAAGCAAAAAAAAAAGTTCTGAGTTTAGCACTAAAAGGTAGCACACAATGGGGTCAGAGCACAGCAGGTAGGGCATTTGCCTTGCATCGCGGCCAACCCAGGTTCAATCCCCGGCGCCCCCTATGGTTCCCTGAGCACCGCCAGGAGTAATTCCTGAGCGAAGAGCCAGGAGTAATCCCTGAGCATTTTTGGGTGTGACCCAAAAAACAAGCAAGCAAACGAATGGATAAACAAACAAACAAATAAATAAATAAATAAATAAATAGATAAAAAGTAGCACACGGATAAATAAATAAATAGATAAAAAGTAGCACACGGATAAATAAATAAATAGATAAAAAGTAGCACACGGGAAGACCTCCAACCATTATTTCAAAGGAAAAAGGCCAAGGGCTGCCTTTAATTACATTTGTTGCAGTCACTACATAATCACTGTATCACTGTCTTCCGTTCATCATCGATTTGCTCGAGCGGGCACCAGCAACATCTCCATATGACCTGTCTCATGCAAGTAGAGCCCAAGGACACCTGCTTGCTCCAGGAACATAAAGAGCCTCAAACCATTCCATCAGGTCATGGGAATGAGGTCTATAATTGTTACTGGTATCTGGCACATCAAATTATGAAAAGTGTAAGGTATTCAGAAAGTATCACTTGATCACTTGATCACTTGAATCCCGTTATTCATCGATTTGCTTGAGCGGGCGCCAGTAACATTTCCATTGGACCCTATCACTTGCCAATGTAGCCCAATGGCATCTGGTTGATTCAGGAATATGAAGAGCCTCAAACCGTTCCTTCAGGGTCTTGACAAGGAAGTCTGACCATTTTGTAGGTGGGCGGCCACATGATCTTTTGACATCCCGTGAGATCCAGTCCGTAACGGCTCTAGTCCAGCGGTTGTCTCCAAATCACATTACATGTCCAGCCCATCTGATTTTTGATGCCTTGGCAAACGAGACAGTGTCCCTGATTCTGGAATAGCGATGGAGGTCAGAACTCCGGATTCCTTCTCTCACTTGAGTGAGACATGATATTCCAAGCTTAGGTCTTTCGATTTCTCTCTGGGAGACTCGAATAGCATTCTCATCCTGCTTTCATAGAGCCCAGGTCTCTGAGGCATATGTTAATGAGGGAGAATGGTGGAGTCAAAGAGATGTGCCCAGAGCCGGAGGTTCTTTGTCCTTTTAGCTATTTCTTCGATGCCTTTGAAGGCATTCCATGCCGCTCTCTTCCTTCTGCGCAGCTCAGGTTTTAGGTCGTTCATCATGTTGACTTCTCGACCTAGGTACACATAACTGCTGCATTCAGAGATGTGTGTTCCATTGAGAGTGAATGTGGCCTCTGGAACTAGTTCATTTTTCATGAACATAGTTTTCTTCAGATTCAGCTGTAGACCTATCTTTCCACATTCTCGGTCAAGTCAGCCAGCATTTGTGCCACTTGGCTAATGTTTGGTGTTATTAGAATGATGTCATCAGCGAAGCAGAGGTGGTGTAGTTGCCGACCATCTATCTTCACTCCCATTCCTTCCCATTCTAATTGTTGCATGATGTTCTCGAGGGTGGCGCTGAAGAGTTTTGGTGAAATGGTATCACCCTGTCGAACCCCTCTTTTGACATCAATGATCACTTCTTTGTAGAATGGTGAGATCCTGGTTGTGAATCCATAATACAGCTCACGAAGCATCTTGATGTATTGGGTTTGAACACCCTGTTTGGCTAGGGCTTCGATGACTGCTTCAGTCTCCACAGAATCAAAGGCTTTCTTTAAATCAATGAACGTGAGACAGAGAGGCATCATGTACTCCCTACAGACCTCAATGAGCCTGGTTACTGTGTGGATATGGTCGATTGTGGTGAATCCTTTCCGGAAGCCAGCTTGCTCGCATGGTTGTCCTTCATCTAGTGTTCTGCCAATCCTGTTCAGGATGACTCGTGTAAACAGCTTGTAGATGACAGACAACAGGCAGATGGGGTGATAGTTGCCGATGTCGTGAATGTCTCCCTTCTTGAACAGTAGAACTGTCCTGCTGGTTTTCCATTGGGAGGGTACCTTGCATTCAGACAGGTAGCGTGTGAAGAGCCGAGCTAGTGTATTGATGAATACCGATGGCAGATTCTTCAGGTGTTCAGGTTTGACTTTGTCTGGGCCTGGTGCTGTTCCCTTTACCGACTAGATGGCATGTCGGATTTCAGAAGGGAGAATGTTGGGAATGACATATCCATCCTGTGGAATTTGGTATGTGGGCAGGTGGATGTGGCGATCAAAGAGATTTGAGTAGAAGTCCTGGATAATCTTCTCCATTGCCTTTCTGGAAGACGTGATAGATCCATCAGGGCGTCAGAGGGCTGTCATCTTGGTCTTATAGTTGGTGAAGGACAGGCGGGCAGTGAGAATGCTTTTCCCGGCTTCTGCTGCATCTTCCAGTATTTCTGCTCTTCTGTCTTTGAGGTCTTCTTTTATCGCTTCTCTGCACTGTTTAGCAAGTTTGGACGTTAGCATTTGGTCTCCTGAGGCTCGCGCCTTGCCACGTTGGCGAATGAGCTTGAGAGTTTCTGAAGACAGGTGTCCTTTTGTGTCTTTCTCTCTCTCTCGGCATTCTTCGCACAATCATGGAGGTGCTGAACCAGTCAGTTGTATTCTTCATCGATGTCGTCAATGGTGGTATCTTCCCATGTTGCTGCAATGGTGCCAAAGAGTTCCCAGTTGGTGGTCATTCTGGGACTTCTCTTCTTAAACTTTGCAGCCTTTCCTCCCGTTGCGGGAAGTAGAATTTTGCACGAAGGAGACGGTGGTCTGATCCTGTTTGGAATTTGGGGACGACAGCAACATTGGTCAGACAAAACCGTCGATTGAAGATGATGTGGTCAATTTCATTGTGGAACTGTCCACCAGGAGATTCCCATGTCCAACCTTTGGCTTCAGCCTTCTGGAACTGTGAGTTCCCATGAATGGTCTTGGTGGACATGATGAACTCAGATAGTCTCTCACCCTGTTCGTTCCATTCTAGGCCATGGGTCCCGATGTGGAGTTCCTCAGCCAATCTTCTCCGGACCTATCTTGGCATTAAAATCACCGACTATGATCTTGTAGAAGGTGTGATCTTTTTATAGAACTCCTCCAGTTCCATGTAGAATTTCTCAATTTCATCTCCTTTGTATGTGGGTGTTGGTGCATAGACAATGAAGATAGAATTGCTTCAAGTGTAATCGTCCTATCCGGTTTGTTAGGCATTCAAATGAATCAATGTTGACGGCCATGTTCGTGTTGACAAGGACACCAACACCACCAACGCCTCTTTTCGTCGCATGTTCCAAGGAACAGTTCTCCAGTGTCAAATACAGCGTGATGCGACTGGCGCCGCCTCGTCTCAGTCAGACCAATGATGTTGTACTTGATCTTTTGTGCTTACACCATCAGATCCTCAATATATGCTTCTGATGCCAGCGTACGTGCATTGACAGTACAGACAGTCATTTTAGTCCTTCTTCTTTTTGGCAGCCTAGGATGGCCATGAAATTTTATCAGGCACTGCTTGTTCGCCTTTCTTACTGCTGCCGTATTTAGGGCTCTTTCGGGGTCAGTATTACTGCTTTTGGCATATCGAACATGCATTGGACAGCTTGCCAGGCTCTGCCGTGCGGGTGCTATACTCTCATTACTTTGTGGGGCTCTCTCAGAGGGGTGGGTAGAATATTCACAGCAGCTTGGAGGTAAATCCGCGGCAGCGTGGGGAAAGCTGGTTTCTGCTCTGCCAGGTGTATCTGTGTCTGTGGCTAAAGCATTCCTGGGCTTGAAATACTCTCCTCTGAAGGGCGGGTTTCTGCAGGGTGGGTCCTTTTTAGGCTGGGTTTCTGACAAGCCGGGCTGGAGACTGCATTAGTCTGTTGGGTGGAGATCTTACGAGCTGCAGAGTGTGGATGGTGAAGATAGCTGCCAGCAAGGTGCGGGGGGTTTCTCTGGGCTCTTCCGAGGCTCCATCAGGATGGTGGACTCGGGTTGGAAGTTGCTCTCGTGGTCCATGGGATGCAGGGGGTTCAACGGGGAAAGCTGGTTTCTGCTCTGCCAGGTGTATCTGTGCCTGCTCTGCCGGGTGTATCTGTGTTCAGAAAGTATCAGCAACTCCTAATGCTGTGTTTCGTCTTTTGATGTTTGTAGTTATATCTGTGAAAATGAGGCTATCCCCATGCCACCTCACTGGGAGAATGTGAACACTGGCGTGCCCTATCAGGTGAGAAAATGATAGATGAGCAGCTTTGTGGAGAACATTGGAAAGGACCCTAATAAAACAATGCAAACTTCTTTTTCCAGCTTATTCCTTTGCACCATCAAACACATGAATATAATGAAGTTGCTAGTCTTTTTGGGAAAACAATGGATCGCAACAGAATTAAAAAGAATTCAGAGAATTCAAAACCTAGACTTGTGGGAGTTCTTTTGCAGGTGAGATAGTTTCTAATCTGAACCCTCCCTTGGCCTCCAAGACTTTTATAGTCTTAGCATCAAGCACAAGTGTTTGATTATGTAATTCTTCCTTGGGGCCACTGGACCCACCTGGGTTAAAGTGATCCTGTATCCTTGCCATATTTCCACCTGGTCTCAGCTCTCCTCAGGAGCAGCTCCAAGAGGAAGAGCTGCTCTTTAAGGAAATGCCTGGCGGTGCCCCTAGCATCGTCGTGTGATGCTAAAGGATGGACTCCAGTGCTCCAAGAAACTCTTACCTTCCAGGTTTTTATCTGGGTGGAAATTGCATCACAAGGGAATCTGGAAAAACTGTTGTGTTTTGTATTTAACTCCCAACTTGGTTGGCTTGAGCTTTTCCATTCAGGTAATGCTGTGTGGAATCACTGACTTCCGCCCTCCCCCAAAAACAAAAATTGCATTTATTGTGTCTGTAGTAATTCACTTGTGTTGTTTCAAGGGACATTTTTAAAAGTTACCTACAAATAACCTGTTTTGTCCACAGTTTAAATTGTAGATTTAAAATCTCAGCTCAGAATGCAGCGTGTTTGGGAATTAGGTCTCTTGCCCTCAACCTGAAAAATAGGACTGTTACCAAAAAAGTCAGAGGTTTTGCCCACATTAACTTGTTCAATCTGTTTTTTGGTAACAATTGTTACTTGAAAGAGTTGTTTTCTTGGGTCAGAGCGATAGTAGAGCAGTTAGGCTGCTTTCCTTGTACATGGCTGACCTGAGTTCAGTTCCGGGCATCCCATATGGTCCCCCGAAGCCCCGCCAGAAGTGATCCCAGAATGCAGAGCCAGGGAAATGACTCAGAGGACTGGAGCACATGCCTTGCATTTGGGAGCTCCAGGTTTGATCCTTGGCAACACATGGCATCCCAAGTACCACCAATTGTGCCCCCGGAAAGAGCGATTTTGTGAAATGGTTTTATTCAATTTGTATATGAAATTTTATTTCTAATTTTTTAAGCATAAGAAGACTTAGTATTCAGGAAAATTTAAAGAAGTGTGATCTGATAAACGAATGTATTCATCATTCTGAATTAACTTGAATTCACATTCTGAATCATTCTGATTTAACATTTATCAAGATTTACTACATAAGACCTAAAATTTTTGCATAATTGTGTTATCGAGCTATTTTAATATATCAGAGTTTTAATTCATTTCATTCTTGCATATTTAGTAATTAGGCTGATTTTGTTTTGTGTTTCATGGAATTCTTTTGTGCCTCTAAAAGTCAGATATTATGGACTAAGTTCATTGGAGGTTTTTGTTCTCCTAATGCCCTTTGGTTGACAAAAGGGTTTTTGACTTGTATTCTTTACAGTCTTGAGTTTGGGGACCAGGCCAGTTTTTATTTCTGACAATAAATTGGGTTTAAATGAATTTAGAAGAGTCAATTCAGTTCTTGTTTCAATAATTCAGTTTCAGCGGAAGCTTCCTCTTTGAGTTTCTTCTCTCTGTGAAGTGCAGTTTCTCCCAAATGGTCAGATAAAAATGTGGGTCTTTTGTCCCAAGCATGCCTCTACATAGAGTGGAGTATAGATCAGCCTCCTTTATTGTAGTGTTTGTTAACTATTCAACTCCACTCCAGCTTCCAGCACATAGAATCTCTCTGGGAAAAGTTCGGTTCATCTCTGGAGCTGCTCTTGTGTAGCACCACCCTGTAGAGATCTGTGAGGACAGATGAACTTGCCACCTCTGTGTCAGTAGAAAGTGCTGAGCATCACTGTGAAAACAGCCTGTCCTTTCCATGTCTCCGTAGAGGACAGAAATAACTGAGTCAGTCAGGTTGCATCCAGCCTGTGACTCACTCTGACAGGGGTGAGTTCCACCTGAGTCTCTCAGGCATCCCTGCGCCTGCTAACTAGGCTGTGTCCCTGCCTGCGTTTGCACATGCACTCCGTGCCCACTTTGTGGCAGGCATCGTTCTTGGCACTTGGGATAGAGCAGTAAGAAAGAACCACAGCTAAGGAGTCACTGGATCACTCCATAAAGTATCAGAATAAGCATAGGGCATATGGAAATACAGTGGGTCTTTTGTCCCAAGCATGCCTCTACGTAGACCATTTGGGAGAAATTGCACTTCACAGAGAGAAGAAATTCTTTTGTGCTTCACCCCAACAAAAGTAGGCTGTGTGCTTCGGGACTTTCCCCAAACGTGTTATTTGAGCTAGACCTAGGTGGGAGAGAAGGTCTTTCTAAGCATTGAAAAAACATGGGCCCACATTTGGATATGAGGGAGAGCAATGGACATTAAGGTCACATTTAAATAGTGCAGAAAGTTCAGAGGAATGCTGATTGAAGAGGCCAGGAGGACAGCAAAGGGGTGGGAAAGGCTCTGCTCAAATGTCCTAGGACAGACACTGAGAAACTCTTATTTAAGAGGCTCATGATTTCCTAAACATCAGTTTAGGGAATTGTTTCAGTCACAGTGACTGGCCTGAACCAAAGTATATATTCACATAAAAAATTTACACATTTTGGAAATTACCACAAACGTGTGGGAGCAGAGGTTAGGTAAGACAGAGAATGGAACAGTGTGCCTATAATTGTCAAAAGTGCTATTACCACATAGAACTAAGCATTAAATACAGGCAAAAGATACAGTGATAACCTCTAAGTATACATATTACAATCCACAATGTGTAGGAGAAGGAAGAGAGAAAGAGTAAGAGAGAAAAGGATAAAGAGCCTGCCATGGAGGCAGGCTAGGGGGAGGGGAGGGAGTCGGGAACATTGGTGGTGGGAAATGGGCACTGGTGGAGGGATGGGTGCTGGAACACTGTATGGCGAAACCCAGACATGAACATTTTTGTAATTGTTTATCTTATGGTGGTATAATAAAATATATTAAAATAAATAAATAAAATAAAAAATTCACACATTTTAATTGAGATGTGCTTGACATATTACATTAGTTTCAGGTGTCCAATATGATTTGGCATTTGTGCATACCATGAAATGCTCGCTATACTGTAATTCTAGTCATATTCAGTTAGCATACAAGTTTGCGTTTATTATCCTGCCATGAGGCCTTTCAGATCTTTTGTCCTAGCAACTTTTCATTGTGTACTCCAGAACTGTGAACTATTTGCTCCTTGTCATACATTACACCTCTCGGACTTGATATACTCTTAATCACCCAAAGTTGGTACTTTTGGACTAGATTTCACCCTTTCTCAACCTCTAGCACTACCATTGTGTTTGAAGCAGTCAGTTTTGAGATTTAAAGGATTTAAAGGATACAGAATGAAGATGTTTGGTGCTTGACTTAAGTTGTATGGTGAGAAGGGAAGGGAGATGGAAAATATAACTGAACTTCTGGCATGTTTGTTGTCCTTGACTAAGGACTTATGAGCACAGCCAGGTGCTAGTCTGTATCTTTAGGAGGACAAGAGGGAGAAGTCCTGGATACACGTGTGGGAAGCTCAGGAGACTGGCGTTGACTGAAGGTAATGATTGGGAATTGTTAGAAATGTGGGAAGTGGGTTCCTAGGATTTGATACGATGACCAGGGAATATATGTAGATTGAGAAGAGGGTAGGAAGGGAGGGACAGAGAGAGAATAGACAGTGTCCAGTGAACTGTGAACTCACAGAAGCCTAAGGAGGAAAGTGGTTCACACAAAGAGCTGTCATCCTTTATGCCACACGACAAAGAGGTGCCGGGTAAGGTAAATCATGAAAATGGTCTTTGATTCTTGCAACCAAAATGCCTCTGGTGCCCTTGAGGAGAGCTATGTTTTCAGCACGGCATCTTAGTGTCTCTGCTGCAAGCGCTGACAACTCTTTAAGGGAACTTGGCATTGAAATGGCTAAGGGATGTGAGGCGAGCGGTGCAGAGTAGGGAAGGGTGTTTTGGTTTGGTTTAGTTTGAAACTTCCTAGGGTAAGAGAACCCTGAGCATTCTAATAGGAAGTAACCTCTGGAAGGAGTGGTTGAAGTGTGAGAGGAGGAAAGGAAATGGGTGCTAGAATGACCCCTACAAAGATATGAGAGGATAACTTCAGAGAACAGGTGTCCAAAAGAGACATACAGGGATTATGTGTGCAGGTAGAGGCAAGTACAGGTGTTTGCTTGGGGGTTCCTTCCTGGTTCTTTCAGTTTTCCTGTATCCTTGGTGAAATAAAGCAAGGTCAGAGAAGGATGTATTAGGAAAGTGTGTGTGTGTGTGTGTGTGTGTGTGTGTGTGTGTGTGTGTGTGTGTGTGTAAGGGGACAGGGCTTAAGGTAGTTGAAAATGGGGAAGGCGAAAGCTTACTTGGGAATGTAGATCTCCATCCAAATTGAGGGTTTAGCCAAAGATGGAATCTCTTATATTGTGGACACCACAGGGATGTTTTAGGATTCACATTTATCAGTCCAAATGTAAGAACTGGGGATTATTATGGTTGGATTGATCCAGGAATAGGAAGGATAAAGAAGGAAATGCAGTGAAAGTTTCCATCTTGGGAGGTGTGCTTGGGGCTCTCTCAACCCTGGCTGCTCTGGCGGTATGTCAGTCTACACTCCCTCTTCAATCCATAGAGCCAGGATCTTCACTTCCTGAACAGTGTACTGTGAGAATTCTATAAGGGGTTTGATAATCTGCCAGGATGAAGAACCTTGTTCTAAACCTTGGCAAATTTCTTTCCACCCAGAGCATAATTTATTTCCATCCAGATCACGTTTCTGCTACAGTTGAGAATATTCCATGTACACAACTCAGCACTTTGGACTCTCATCCCTGAGAGGATGAGTAGTTCTGAGATAGTCTTGAGAAGTGAGAGCTACTGTAAGTGCAGAAAAGAACACGAGGTTGGGCACAGATGGGGCAGGTTGTGAAGAATCCAATGACTGTGACTGTCCCTTCAGGTTCAACTGAAATGCTAGAGGTCTTGGAAGGCAAACTTAGGCTTTCTGGAACACCAAAACCCTAGTGTGTGAGTCTGCCTTAGCCACTAGACCAGACCTAGCAGTGGGGATGCAAAGCCTTGAGAGCTTTGGATCCTGCTCTGCCTTCAGCTTGTGTCTGTGCTATGTTATCTCCAGCCATCCAGCAGGTGTTCAGTGCCCATGCTTTGGGTTTCTGAACTGCTAGTTCATTTAGGAAACTAAGAGTGCCCCCAGTGAATTTTCAAACCCAATTTCATTTTAAGCTGTACCTGAAAATAAGGGATGAGTGACTTCTCACTCCAGAGTGGATTCGTTAAGCCCAGGACATTGGCAGGATTTGGAGAAAACAAAGGATTGACTTATGTCCAGCTAACTGGATGGGATTGCCAGAGTGGTCGGTGACACCTCTTTGGCAGTGTCACCTGATTCTCCAGAGTGGATGAGAACTGTCCTTGTGATGGAGCCCAGATGTCCTTGTGATGGAAATAGGCTTATGGTGGAGACATGTGTGCAGAGTAGACAGAAGAAAAGTGAAAATCTAGTCCAAAACCTAGTTTTGTGCTTAGAGTAACAATGGCATATGCCTATTTTTCTTGAGCCTTTCATTATATTTTTTAAATCAGAAACATGAATGAAAATGTGAAGACGTCCTGCTTATCACACTAGTGGAAGATGCCGAAGCAGAAGGGGAGGCTTCATTGTTGTGTTTGAACAAATCAGAGACCTTAAAAGTTTGAAATATTGAGACAAAATATTGTTGTAAATGGTTTTTCTGTTTTTCCTTAGAGAAACAGTAAATATGCCTTGTCAAAAGAATAAAATAAAAAGCCAGACAGTACATAAAGATCCAGATGATAAAGTCAGTGTAATTTGTTCCTAGTGGCAATATGCTGGCTTGTTCCCAAGTGAATATTGGTTTAATGTACATCCATCCTCCTAATGTCTTAATGGCCTGGCCCTGTGAGCAGAGCATATCGTCCTAATGGCCTGGCCCCATGAGCAGAGTGTATCATCCTAATGGCCTGGCCCCCTGAGCAGAGCATATCTTCCTAATGGCCTGGCCCCCTGAGCAGAGCATATCGTCCTAATGGCCTGGCTACCCTGAGCAGAGCATATCTTCCTAATGGCCTGGCTACCCTGAGCAGAGCATATCTTCCTAATGGCCTGGCTACCCTGAGCAGAGCATATCGTCATAATGGCCTGGCCCCTGAGCAGAGCATATCGTCCTAATAGCCTGGCCCCTAAGCAGAGCATATTGTCATAATGGCATGGCCCCCTGAGCAGAGCATATCATCCTAATGGCATGCCCCCTGAGCAGAGCATATTGTCCTAATGGCCTGGCTACCCTGAGCAGAGCATATCTTCCTAATGGCCTGGCTACCCTGAGCAGAGCATATCTTCCTAATGGCCTGGCTACCCTGAGCAGAGCATATCTTCCCTAATGGCATGGCCCCATGAGCAGAGCATATCGTCCTAATGGCATGACCCCCTGAGCAGAGCATATTGTCCTAATGGCATGGCCCCCTGAGCAGAGCATATCATCCTAATGGCATGCCCCCTGAGCAGAGCATATTGTCCTAATGGCCTGGCTACCCTGAGCAGAGCATATCTTCCTAATGGCCTGGCTACCCTGAGCAGAGCATATCTTCCTAATGGCCTGGCTACCCTGAGCAGAGCATATCTTCCTAATGGCATGGCCCCATGAGCAGAGCATATCGTCCTAATGGCATGACCCCCTGAGCAGAGCATATTGTCCTAATGGCCATACCCCCCACCCCCTGAGCAGAGCATATCGTCCTAATGGCATGCCCCCAACCCCCAGCAGAGCATATCATCCTAATGGCATGCTCCCCACCCCCGAGCAGAGCATATCGTCCTAATGGCATGACCCCATGAGCAGAACATATCATCCTAATGGCATGGCCCCCTGAGCAGAACATATCATCCTAATGGCATGGCCCCTCAGCAGAGCATATTGTCCTAATGGCATGGCCCCTCAGCAGAGCATATTGTCCTAATGGCATGGCCCCACTGAGCAGAGCATATCTTCCTAATGGCCTGACCCCATGAGCAGAGCATATCGTCCTAATGGCATGGCCTCCTGAGCAGAGCAGCATATCGTCCTAATGGCATGGCCCCCTGAGCAGAGCATATTGTCCTAATGGTCTGGCTACCCTGAGCAGAGCATATCGTCCTAATGGCATGGCCCCCTCAGCAGAGCATATGTGTTTACATTGGATATGTACTGTCAGACTGGTTCTTGAGAAGAACTGCACACATTTAAAATTACTTTCTCCAGCTAAATCTACTGCATCAGAGTTATAAATTCGTTGAAGAAATAAAGCAAGCCAAGGGAAGTATGTTTTGTTTGTGCTGAGAGTTTTCTTTGCAGAATGAGAGCTGGAGAGATAGTACAGTGATTAAGGCACTTGCCTGTGAGCAGCTGATGCGGTTTGGTCCACCCCCTGGCAGCCTGACACCTGAGGGATCTCCTGAACACAGAGCCAGGAGTAGCCCCTGCGTGTCACCGGGTGTGACTCAAAGGTCCAGAAAGGAAGTTGGCAGAATGATGCCTGGGTGACAGAACATATCCAGTTGTTTGCTTTCGGGGACACGCGGTGCCATCTGCTGTGCTCTGGGCTCTCTCTTTTTCTTACCATAGTGTTTACCCTAGAAGGTATCCAGCAGACTCTTGTCAATTGAAAAGTGAAGGCCTGAAAGCTTTCGTGTGGGCACTAGTGGAGGAACCGTGTATGTTTAACCTGGGGAAGCTCAGGTTTGATGCTCATAGATACTTTTGGATACGCAGAGGTGACAGGCATAAGAGTGCTATGAACTGTTGTGTGTTCAAAAGAGAACAAGGAAGTCCAGTTGCTAGGAATACTAGGCATTCTGCGGCAGGCTGGAGTCCTTTCTTACAGCCACAGCTGGTCACAAATAGGTTTTGTGTTCGTCTACAAGACAGAGCATTTGACAGTAGAATGAATTCTAGCAGGCATTTGTTAGCTGGCTATCAGATATATGGGGAATCTTTGCCATTCTGATTTCAGCTCTTGGCCTAGTGGGGGAGTACTTAGGCCCTAGGGTGCTGATGACCACCAGGGTCATATCCGGTGGATGTTTGGGCAATGCTTAGGGCCTGGGGTGAGCGGCAGGGCATTGACCTCAGGGCCATGCAGCCCACACGAGCTGAACCATTGGCCCTTCTGGTTTTTCTCTAAAAAATTAATATCATTTTGGACCACACCTGGCACTATTCAGGAGTTATTCCACATATGTTGCTTGAGGGTTACTCCCAGAAGTGCTTGAGAGAACCGTGTAGAGCCAGGGATTGGGACCCAGCCCACTCACATGTTTAAATTGGCTCTAGCCAATTGACCTGTCTCTCCCCAGCCCCCATTTAGAATGTGTTTGGTTTTGCTTTGGGCAATACCTGACTGTGCTCAGGGTTTACTCCTGGCTGTGTACTCAGGAACCACTCCTGCTGGGACGCTGGGGAACCATATGCGATGCCAGGGATCGAATCCACATTGGGTGCATACAAGGCAAACCCCTCTCCATCTGTTCCCTCTCTCCAGCCCATAATTTCTTTCTTTGGCACCCTTACCATTATAGCATCTTTATAGACAAATATTTCAAAAATGAAATATTAGGCAATCGTGTCTGACCAATCAGATTTAACATTTCAGCATTTGTCACTATTTTTTTACTTTATATTTCCCCCAAAAAAAAACATTATAGGTAAAGGTGAAAAATGTATCTTATTCTTGTCCTTTTCTCCTTTGTACTCTCAAGATGGCTGTGATGCCTTTTGTCTGTTTTCATATATTTACCACCTAGGTGTGCTTATATGTACAATATGCTGTATTGTTTTGAGTTATTTCTCTCTGCATTGTTTCTCCATTTAACGTTATTTTTTAGGAGTTGCCTGTTAAAACATGTAGACCTAGTTCATTACTTTCACCTTCCAAAAATGATACATAATTATTTCTTCATTTTTCTACAGAAGAATTTTAAGTCATTACAAATTAATTTTTACAATATCAGCCCTACATTGAATATTTTTTAATGCCTTAGAAGAGTTTTGCCCATTGTGGGGGAATTAAACATTAGTAATATTCCTTCCATCCCTGAGATTCAAAATTCATTTCCACTCAGGCAGTGGTCTCTGGGGATAAGGAGATGAAGATGTTGTTCTGTTCAGGGAATCTGTAAATGTTCAGTGAGCCCTTTATCATCTAATTGCTTTCAGTGCCACTTTTTGGCATCTATAAAGCTTGATTGGCTTAGCCAATCGATGACCTTTATGATGACAAAACACAGTCTGAGATAGCTACAATTTGTGGATATCATTTTCCACCATCAGTCTCAGTGTCAGCCAGCAATTTTCAGGAAGCTCACGGGGTTCCAGAGCACTGGAAATGATCTATTTTGCAGAGTGACTTGTCCACTTAAGATTTTTGTTCAGGAAGTGCTTTCTGTTTCCTCCTTTCTGTTGAATGTTGCTCCTTGAAAAAAAGTGGGTAAATGCCACCCGTGGCATAGTCGTCCTGTGTGTGTGTTTTATGTCTCCGTGATGCATTTCTAGGAAGAAGGCTCAGCTCAAGAAGAAAAGAGGTGTGCCTCAGATCAATGAACAAATGCTCTTTCACGGAACCAGCAGCGAATTTGTGGAAGCCATTTGTATTCATAACTTTGACTGGAGGATCAATGGCATACATGGTGCCCTCTTCGGGAAAGGTAACTACCAGAATATCAAGGCTCAGTATGAGTTCTCGAAGAGAAGCTGGACAAGACCTCACTTGAGAGAGATAATTGATTGTTCTCTTTCAGGAGTTTGGTAGTCCCTCAGTTCAAAAGGAATACATTCTTAGATGTTCTAAGCCACACAAGAGCCACTTTCTGCTGTACCAGATCAAAATAAGGCATTTTTCACCTCTGCCAAATTAAAATCATTTCCCAAGTCCCAGATGGTGTATCCTATCCGTCTTAGCTGGGTTTTCTATTTTTAATGTCTATGTTAAAAGTCCTTTCCATGAATTATCTTAGGTTCTAGGTTGCATTATACGCCTCCACCCCCTGAAAATGGGAACATGAACATGAGGAAGAGAGTGGCATCGAATGCCTTCAAAAGCATCGAAGAAATAGCTAAAAAGACAAAGAACCTCCGGCTCCCGGCACATATCCTCGACTCAGCCATTCTCCCTACATTAACATATGCCTCAGAGACCTGGGCCCTACGAAAGCAGGATGAGAACGATATTCGGGTCTCCCAAAGAGGAATCGAAAGAGTTATGCTTGGAATATCGTATCTAACTCAAATGAGAGAAGGAATCCGGAGTTCCGACCTCCGTTGCTATTCGAAGTCAGGGACGCTGTCTCGTTTGCCAAGGCATCAAAAATCAGATGGGTTGGACATGTAATGCGATTTGGAGACAACCGCTGGACTAGAGCCATTACCGACTGGATCCCACGGGATGTCAAAAGATCACATGGCCGCCCACCTACAAGATGGTCAGACTTCTCGTCAAGACCCTGAACGAACGGTTTGAGGCTCTTCATATTCCTGAAGCAACCAGATGCCATTGGGCTACACTGGCATGTGGTAGGGTATAATGGAAATGTTACTGGTGCCCGCTTAAGCAAATCGATGGATAACAGGATGTCAAGTGATCAAGTGATTGATGAGGGAAACCCTCACCTTTATTTTAAATGTATAAAAATCCAAGTGATTCACTTCATGCCTACTGCTCTAGCAAATGAAGAAGAGAGAGGAGAGAAAGGTTAGGTACATATAGTCATTTAAAAAAAACTTACTGTTTTATACCTTCCCTCCAGCAAGAGAACTGGCTACCACTTAGTGTCGGGAACCGCCGCTGGGGTCCCCGACAGTGTCAGGACAGAGGTTGTCTTCTACCTCCGAGGACGCCGGAGAACAGATGAAAACTCATGAGTCTGGTGCAGTTCCAAAAAATGGCTTTTAATAGTACAAAAGCTCTTCCACAGCACCCAATATAATGAACAAACTTTAGCTCTGGTCCGAACTTAGACCCTACAAAAGAGCCTAAGTCTCCCACCAAAGAGAGAGGGATCTCACCCGAGCTGAGTCCTACCCAGAAGAAGGAGCAAAGGCCAAAGAGCAAAAGGCCAAAGCCAAAAAGCCAAAAGCCACAGGAGCCAAAAGCTGAAGGCTGAGGAACCAAAAGGCAAAAGGTGAAGGGGCCTCAAGTCAGCCCCTTATATACACCAAAGTAACCTAATCGGGAGGTTGTCATGCCAACAAAGAACCCTAAACAGAGTGTAGTGCCACACCCTATTGTAGGTATAAACAAAGGTTACACCAAGGACTAATCCCAAGATTATCTCTTATGTAAAACACTGGAGAGAGAGGGGGCTGATATAAAGTAATACATCTTAACTTCATGAGCTTCATGTAATCTAGATGGTACCCACAAGGTCCTTATTATTATCTGCACCAGGGTGATTCTGAGTATCTTGTTCTCATGTACTGAAAGGGTCATACTCGCCTGCTTAGAGCAAACTAGTATGATCCTTCCTATAGTCTACCTTTAGTCTCAGCGTAGCCAGGGTGGTAGTCTCCTGGTAAATTCTATCTGTCCCACGTTGGGTGCAGTGGGTATAAAGAGGAGCTGTGCCCAATCTAGAAAACATAGAAGTCTTAGTAGATGTATAAGTCAGAAGTTATTCAATCAAGGTGACTTCTGTAACTGCCACACCCTCTAGAAGTGTTTACATAGAAGAGAGATCTCATTAGAATGAACATTGGCTTAAATAAGATTAAGCTGGGAGTGAGCAAAACAACAGAACTCCCAGATTAGCTAAACATGTCCTCCAACAACTTAGGATAAGGATGTGCTTTTCCCTTTTATTTTAAAGTTAATTTATTTTTAAAATAACTACTGAAAAACCCATTCCATTATTTAACTGTCAGGGATTGGAAAGTGTTACATAAATCCCACCAGTGTTAGAGATTCAGTTCATTTACAAGAAAAAATTTGAAAGTAAGTACTCCCTGATGATATCAATCTTTGGGCCAGCTGTTTCTGAATAGTCAACTTCTTGATAGTGTTTTCACAGTCCAGCAAGGAACCAGGAAGATTGTTCTTTTTGAATGCTTAGGCATGAATAGCCTTGCACTCTCTTTCAGAATCTTTAGGTGCTCTTATTCCCAGGAATATTGTTAAGTTTTTACCAGGTATCACAGAAATGTGGTTTCTTGGGTTTGAGAAATCACCTCTGTAGAAAATAACTTCTCTAAGTTATTTGCTTGTTTGTTTATTCTTGTTAGCACCACACGCAACAGTGCTGGTGGGGTATGCAGTGCCAGTGATCGAACCCAGAGCCCCTTCACTCTTGAGGTATTGGGGTCAAACAGGCGCCTGGTGCAGTGTTCCAGTAGTTTTCCGGTACTCTCCAGAGTGTATCTGTGGATGCTGAGCAAAAGTGGGAGGTAGGAAAGAAAAAAAAAGTGGAGGAAGGAAAGAAAAAAGGGAGGGAGAGCCAAGCAGTCAAAACTCAGGGTCATCACAATTGTGCCGCAGAAAATCAAATACCTAGGAATCCGTTTGACAAAGAATGTAAAGGATCTCTACAAAGAAAACTACAAAACGTTACTTCAGGAAATAAAAGAAGACCTGAGGAAATGGAGACACATTCCCTGCTCATGGAATGGAAGGATTGACATTATCAAAATGGTAATACTCCCTAGAGCTTTATACAGATTCAATGCAGTCCCTATAAAGATAGCCATGATGTTCTTCAAAGAAATTGAACAAACACTCCTGAAATGTGTATGGAATAATAAACCCCCACGAATAGCTAAAGCAATCCTTGGGAAAAAGAAGATGGGAGGTATCACTTTCCCCAACCTCAAGCTCTACTACAGAGCAGCTGTAATTAAGACAGTGTGGTATTGGTATAGAGACAGACCCGTAGACCTATGGAATAGAACTGAATATCCTGAAACACTCTCAAATATACAACCACTTAATCTTCGATAAAGGAGCAAAGAAAGCCTCTTCAACAAATGGTGCTGGGAAAACTGGGCAGCTACGTGTAAAAAATGAACTTAGACCCCCTTCTAATGCCATGCACAAAAAGTCAGATCAAAATGGATTATAGATCTCAACATCAGACATGAATCTATATGGTACATCGAAGAAAACATAGGAGAAATGCTCTACGACATCGAAACGAAAAGTATCTTTAAAGACGACACACCACTGACCAAGCAAATGGAAGCAAAGATAAACAAATGGGATTATATAAAATTGAAAAGCTTCTGCACCTCAAAAGAAATGGTGACCAAGATACAAAGACAATCCACAGAGTGGGAAAGGATATTCACCCAATGCCCATCTGACAAGGGGTTAATATCCAGGATATATCAGGCACTGGTAGCCCTTCACAAGAAAAAAACAGCCAACCCCATCAAAAAAATGGGGAGAAGAAATGAACAGAAGCTTCCAAAAAAGAAGAAATTTGAATGGTCAAAAGGCATATGAAAAAGTGCTCTTCATCTTTAATCATCAGGGAGATGCAAATCAAAACAACAATGAGGTACCATCTCACACCACAGAGACTGGCACACATCCAAAACAGCAAGAACAGTCAGTGCTGGCGTGGATGTGGGGAAAAAGGGACTCTCATCCACTGTTGGTGGGAGTGCCGACTGGTCCAGCCCTTTCGGAAAACAATATGGGCATTCCTCCGAAAACTAGATATTGAACTCCCATTTGATCCATCAATAGCACTCCTGGGAATATACCCAAGAGACCAAAAAACACATAGCAGAAACACTATCTGTACTTCTTTATTCATCTCTGCGCTATTCACTATAGCTAGACTCTGAAAACAACCTAAATGCCCGAGAACAGAGGACTGGCTAAAGAAACTGTGGTTCATCTACACTATGGAATACTATGCAGCTGTCAGAAAAGACGAAATTATGAAATTTACCTGAAGATGGATGGACATGGAGACTATCATGCTGAGTGAATTAGTCAGAAGGAAAAGGACAGATATAGAATGACTGCATTCATTAATAGGATATAAATAGATACCAGTGTTTTACTAGATGTGGGAAATGGTAATGGCAGATTAAAACTCACCATTGAATATACACAGAGACTTAAGTGATAAACTAAATATCTGCAGGGCTAGCCACAATGTGTAAAAGAAGAGGGAGAGAGATGCAGAGACAGAGAGAGAGACAGAGAGAGAAAGAGAGGAAACTGGGGTACCTGCTATTGAGGCAGCCTGGGGGTGGGTGGGAGGGGGTGGGGGTACATTGGTGGTGGAAATGGGGCACTGGTGGAGGGATGGGTGCTGGAATACTGTATTACCAAGAACAAATTATGAACACCTTTGTAATTGTATGTCTCACGGTGGTATAATAAAAAATTAAAAAAAAAACCTCAGGGTCTTGCCATACTAGATTTCTCTGTAGAATTTCTTGTAAAAACAGGGGTCTGGTGGTTTTGTGGAATCAGGGAAACATGTTGGTGGTAGGAATCGCTCTGTACCAACAATCCTCCCCCTGTAACAGTCTGTATCACAGCAGTTCATACCAGATGGTTATTCTGGTTTTCCCCCTAAAGATCTACAGATGAGGAAATTCCACATTCCACATCCATTTTTGTTACAGAATTCCATGTGCCAGTTCCTCAAACAATGATAGTGTTTTATGCTTGTATTTTATATATTCTTCAGACTAACCTTAACCATTTCCCCCTAAAGGAACCTATTTTGCCAGAGATGCTGCTTACTCCAGTCGCTTCTGCAAAGATGACATAAAGCATGGAAACACATTCCAAATTCATGGTGTAAGCTTTCAGCAGCGGCGCCTACTGCGAGCATATAAGTCTATGTTTCTTGCCCGAGTGCTAATTGGAGATTACATAAACGGTGATTCCAAGTACATGCGACCCCCTTCCAAAGATGGGAGCTACGTGAATTTATATGACAGCTGTGTGGATGACACATGGAATCCCAGGATCTTTGTGGTGTTTGATGCCAACCAAATCTACCCTGAGTACTTAATAGACTTCCACTGACTTCACTCCCCAAGCCCAACAGTCAAGGACCTTTTCTTTTTACTATTCTTCGTCTTTTTTTAACAAGAAGACTTATTCTTCTGTCATTACATCCTGTAATGTTCTTTCTTTCTCTGAGACTTTTTGAGACCTCTGGAAAAAGTGGCCTCCTTATAAAGAGACTTAGTGACTTTAAGGTTGATATTTCTTTTTTGTTTGGTTTCTGCCCATTACTCCAGGTCATATTTGCTCAAAAGAACGATACCATTGCCATGTTTAACACCAAAGTTCAGAGGCACCTCTTAAAGGTAGGTCAGTTCAGTCTCGATGAACATGGTCCTTCCGAGCCCATGGAGTTTCCGTGTGTGTCACCAGGATAAATGTCTTCAGTTCAAATAGATACTAGACCTATGTTCTAAGCTAACCAGGTGTGTCCCCTCAAGGAATGTGGCAACAGTTTTGTGTGTGTGTCTCAGTTGCGTTCTCTGATTACTGTCTGTCAAACAGTATGCTGCTTTGTGGGACTTTCAGTTGGGCCATTTGAAAACCTTGGAGCCATCTGAGTGCCCAGAGAGAAGTCAGAAATAAGAAAAGTATTCACAGTGTCACCAAACAAGCGTAAGGAAAAAATCATGGTAGAAAACGCTGTTAACAGCTATCATCCAGGCAGAGTGGACTGCGTCCCTCTCCTGCTTGATCCCTCTACAATCTCCCCATCGGAACTGACAGATCTGGTGCCTGTAATCAGCCTGTGGCACTCCCACAGGGGCTACTGTACCCTTGTGTCAGGAATGGCCACACAACTCACTGCACTTAAGTGAATATTTTTCTTTTCATTTTTCAGTTTTTAGAAACATGGATTTGTCCTGTGTTTTACAGTCCCCACAATGATGACATCAAAAATTTTAATTTCACACACACACACACACACACACACACACCACCACCACCACCACCACCACCACCACCACCACCACCACCACCACCCACTCTAAAATGCATATGCTACCTGTCTGATTTGTTCTTTGAAATCCTGAGGCTCAGTCTGCTTGAAAAACGTTGATGTGATTTATAGCCCCATTGACTGCAATTTGTTTACCTGTTCCATCTGTTTTTGCTGTTATGTTGAAGGATAACTAAGTAATACTGGAACAACTTTGTGCCCTAAGGTGATTTGAGCAGAGACTAGACAACAGCTTAGGCAGAGATACTGGAGGTATCAGATGAGGAATTTCACTGTAGGATCGTCAAGAGATTTTATAGTCTTAATTTCCCATGATTTTAGCTGAAACAAACCAAGCACTTTTATTGAATCTTTCTTAGACAATTTTTAATTTAAAAAAATTAAAGCTAAACTTTTTTTTCTAATTGAGTCTAATTCTGAATTCTTTCTTCATTATTCTCATCAAGTTTTGGTGAGAGTCATAAGCATAATTTTTAAAGGAAAAACTATTAAGTGCTCCAGACTTGTGTTGTCTACTTTTAATCATTTTTAATTGGGAAGGAACAAAAAATTAAGAGTCTAAAGCCAGATTAAGAATGGAAATTCTTTAACTGACATGGATACCTAGATTTTTTTTTTAATTACAGCCCAGACCACATGTAGTTGTACATTCAACAGTAAGAAGCCTGCAGGAAAGCACATGGGCTATAATTGCAAACCAAGCAGCGTCAAAGATTTCCTGGCTCATATGTGTGCACTGAACAGACAGTTTAGCTGGAAGTGCTGCAAATAATTTAGAAAGAGCATGCTTTAGAAACATGTGGAGATCATCAAGAAAGAATAATGGGAGGAAAAGTCATCAGGTTTCCTTATGCGAGGAAGCACACTGCCTGTAAACAATGTTGGAGATGTCAGAAATTCAGATTCTGAAGATCTTTTTTGTCTCTATTTACATAGCCCCCTCCACCACCACCTCCACTAAGAAGCGGAAAATGGGCCTCACTTCAGCATTGCTATCGTCCTCCCAGTTTCGCATGATTGCTTCTACCATCATCAGTGAAATCACTGTTGTAACCTTTGAGGATTGCTTTTCTCTTGGACATGTGCAGATCCGATCTCAGAGTGACTCAGAGCCCAGAGTTGAGATGTGCAAGATAACTGGTGTAAACTCTGAACTTCTATAATAAGCAAGAGGGAATGGCCATACACATAGTCAGGAAGAACAATATTTGCTGTTCTTGTTTGTGAATGTTCTGCCAACTTCCCTTTTAAAGGAGAGAGTGGATCTTTATAACTTTTCTAAATGTGATCGTGTGGCATTCACTGATGTCAAAATTCTGATTTGGGGTTTGGATCAAGAGATGGAATTGGAACTTCTAACCAGGATGTAATAACACTGGACAACCACATGTTATCACAGGCCATCGGTGGAGAGTGAAGAGAAGTCACATCAGATTAATGAATAATGATTGAATTATCCAGACTGGATCAAGTCCAGCCGATAGTGACTTATCTTTTCCATTTTGGTGATAGCAGCCTCAGGGTTTTAAAAAAAGTGTTTATAAGAAACCATTTCATAAATCTTGTGGTTCTGAACAGGAAGTTTTTTGTATTCATGCGGCATTTCATTTCTAAACTGTTACAGGGGATGATAATGAATTTGGTGCCATTTTTTTATATACGACTATATTGTTTTTACATGTGGTGATTAAAACTTTCCATGCCAGGTCTTGGTTGTCTGTGTATGCTGTGTGTGTGTTTCTATGGTTACTGTCTCATTTCCGCCTTGCATCATTTAAGCCTGTTTGCAGCTCAGACATCCTGGGTTCCCAAGGAGCCTAGCCCTTATTACATGGGGGGTCGCCATCTCCTGTTCTAAGTGTGAGACATGAGTAAGGCTAATCCAAGAACCTGTGGGAAAAACCATTTATTCTGTGATGTTGCAGATTCCAAAGCAAATCACAAAAGCAGTGCCTATAGCATCCCTTGCTGTGGGCGCTCACCCCTGCCCAGAAGGAGGCAGCTCTCAATGGAGAGTGCTGCTGTGCTACCCAGACGCAGCGTGTTTCCTGCAGCGCGCCCACCCTTCAGCCATTCCCCATATGTCCATGGTCATTTGTTGCTGAAGCAAGCTAGAACTGGTTTTATCTTTCAACTTGACCTCCCTCCGCCAAAAAAAAAGACATGTACGTTTTAGAGCATAGCATAGAGATATGTGAACAGAAGGTCCATAATTTCCCTATTCCAGCTTTCCATGAAATCTCACCCTCTTTTATTATCAAGATTCACGATAATGACTGTTTTATTCTGGCATGGTGCTGTTTGAGGGAAGCACCCAGGTTGCCAGGAACAGCGCTAGGAACAGTCTTACAGGGGTCCCTGTTGGTGTGCTTGTGCTGGGGTGGGGGGGTGGAGTCATCTTTCTTTGAGGAAGACTTCTGTTTTTAAGGAAGTTATGTTATTGTGTTTGAAGCAAAGAGACATTGTATTTCTAGATGGAATTCTCTCCTGCAAATCCAGAAATGTGTCATAGGATCATCTTTTGTGAGTGCAAAAGACTGGGGGTTATGCACATTTGGGGCGCAGTGAACAAACACACAAGTTAAACCAAGCTCTGGGGCAGGCAATGCTCTTAAGAGAGTTAAGTCCACAGGGCAGACAATGAGGCAGCCTCCAGCAGCCAACATGACCATCCCAGGTTGCACAGCAGCGTCCCCGGGGAGACGCTGCCATAGTGCTCTCTCCACGGACCCAAGTGCCATTATGTGCTGCTTGACTGTGCAGCAGAAAAATTAAAGATGTTGGGAGAAAAATAGCAAGGAGAGGGCAAACAAAAGACTTGTTAAAAATGAGTTTGGGTTAGAAGTAGCATCAAGTGATTTTTACGCTTCCCTTTGAGTGCTGTGGTGCTAGGAAAGGTTTATTTTGTAAATTTTTTACTGAAGCACAGTGAGAATCACTGTTACAAGGTTATTCATGATTGGGTTTCAGTCATAATGTTCCTGCACCCGTGCCTTCAGTGTACATTTCGCACCACCAATGTCCCCATTTTCCCTCTCATTCCCTTACCTCCCCCACCCCCCCTACCTCACCTCTGTGGCAGCACTTTCTTCTTTCTCTGTCTCCTTTTGTGCATTATGGTTTACAATACAGGTCACTTGTGACTTGTCTTCCTGTTGTTTGAGCAGGCACCAGTAACGTCTCCATTCATTGGGAATGAGGTCCATTATTGTTACTGTTTTTGGCATATCCGAATACACCACAAGTAGCTTGCCAGGATCTGCCATGGCTCTGGGTTCATCCCAGGGGGCCCAGTCTTTTCTCTGTCAGATCATCAACCATCCAGGGCCCACGGGCAGAGCCCTGGCTCTAGACAAGCCTGTCTCCCTGTCTGCCACCTGTCTATGCAGTCGGGCACTGCAGCCACACCTGCAACACCTTGAGGGGCATGACAATATAGGTATTGAAAGGTTATCATGTATATCCCTTTACCTACTTTCAATACTTAGTTTTTGTCCAGAGGGATCATTTCTAACTATTATTACCATACTGGTCACTGGTAGAAGAGATTTGGGGACCCAGGTTACGTGCCTCTCTCTGGGTGAGAATTGGGGGCTGTTGGGTGGGCAGCAATGGAAGAATTGAGCATTTTCAGGGACATGTGAAGCCCATGGTTATAAAGATGGCATGGTTCTTGTTCTCCACCAGCTAGCAAACTCCCTTCTCACCCGTCTGTGCCAAAGAGCAGAATTTCTCTTTTCTCGGCTAATTGCTTGGCTTTCCATTCTTCACCACTGCAGGCTAAATTCTCGACTTCCTGTAGCTAAGAGTTTAGCTTTGGTTTCATTTCCTTTTAAGTGACTTGTCATGGATTGAGCCTGGGACTATACCAAAGAACAGCTTTCTGCAGCTTTTAAGCTTTGCCATACCCTTTACAGGAGGTTGCCGGGCTCGCTTTGCAGTTCCCCAGGAGACTCACAGCCCAGAATTGGGTCTCCATCTTTACTGTGATATTCATTCTAAATCCATGTTGAACTTTGTGATTTCATACTGTTTCCCAGGGGACTCCTTAGGCTTTGATATTTCCCAGAAAATGTGTGGAAGCTGCAGGTAAAGTCCCTGTTTCATGAACATTGATAGGAAATTAATGTTGGGACCCATTTACTTCTCTTGACTCCTTTAAAGACATTAAACAGTGGCACAATGGCCACAGATCTGCCTGCCTTTGGTCAGGATGGATGACTCACAAGAAGGAGGATGGTGTCCTTTGCAGAAGCTGCTGCTTACAGAGGATTGATTGGGAAAAGAAATGAAGTGACCTCTGAGCTGCTGAGGAACAGTTTGAATTTGGATCAAGAAAAGCCAGCAGTGGGGAATCAGGATATTATCAAGAAGCAAAAAGTGTGGGACAAGGAAGGGAAAGAAATAAACTTGGTTTGCCCAGAATTCCAACTAGGATTTAGCGCCCCCCACCCCATTTTCTTTTTGCGGTGACAGGATTGAACTCATGTCCCCTTGCTATGCCTGACCGCTGAGTCACATTCCTAATTCATGTTCAAGGTCAGTCTTTTAGAAGTCCTGCAGTATTCTGGGTAGGGACCAAGCCCCAGGAGGCCGCAGATGTCAGGAGATTTCAGATGGAACAGGCAGGGTCTATACTTATCTGGAACTCCAGAAGTGATCAGCATTCTCAAAGGGCAAATCCAGACCATTGCTTGAGCCTGTGACAGAGGGACCTCACCTGTTCTCAGGGCTTTGAACATGGAGACCTGAAGCGAGTGTAAAGTAGAGTGTTCGGGAGAGGGTTGATTTTACTCCCTGAGGCCACACCCAAAGTTGTTGCATCAGGCTTTGGGGAAATTAGATCAGGTATGGAGTGAAGTGGGTTGGAGCATTTTTTAAAATTACTCAAATGAAGACATCAGATACATATCCACTCATGGAACCTGAATGAGTTGTCTCCAAACACCCCTTGCCCCGGGACCCAAGGGTCAGCCATAAGGGAACCAAGACAAGCACAAAGGGTTATGTGGAGAGAGGGGTAGGGACTATAGATTTTGTGTTTTAGGGGGGGGGGTTGTTGGTAACCCCCATTAGGTTACTCCTGGCTCTGTCATGGATCACTCTTGACAGTGCTCAGGGACCATTATGGTGCTAGAAATTGAGCCTGGGCTGGATGCATAGAAGGCAAGTGCCCTATCAACTATACTATCTCTCTGGCCTATATATATATACACATACATACATACATACATACATATATATTACATATATATTACATATATATTTGTCGTGCGGGTAGGATACTCTCGGCGAAAGGATACCACCTGCACAGCAGAGCGTGCCAAGCTACCCATGTCGTATTTGATATACCAAAAACCAGTAGCAATTATAGACCTCATTCTCATGACCTGAACAAATAAATGGTTTGAGGCTCTTCATGTTCCTGGAGTGAGCAGATGCCCTTGGGCCACACTAGCATGTGGCAGGATGTATGGAGATGTTACTGGTGCCCACTCGAGCAAATTGATGAACAACGGAAGAACAAGTGATACAAGTGATATATTTTTGGGCCAAAAGTGGTAATCCTCAGGGCCTGTATCTGGATCTCTGTCAGGAGACCATATATAGTGGTGGGGATCAAACCAGACCAAGTCAGATGCACGACTAGCTTTTGTTGTGTTTATGAGACCTGGGTGCATGGAGACTATCATGCTCAAAGATACATAGAGAATAAAATGGCAGGGAGAAACCATCCATGCGGACCACAGACTGGTGGTAAAAGTTTTTTCAGGAAAAAATGCATTATGTGAGGAGCATGAGATGGGAAGAGGAAGGCGAACTCTAGGATTACATGGGCTAGATGGGATGGAGTGTCCCAAGGTAAGCTAATGCAGAGGTGGAACAGTAAGTTTTACAGAAACCATAGATGTTGACTTCTCCTGCCTCAAGTTCCAGCTTCCAGCAATTGCAAGGCAATCAAGTCATGCTAATCACTGGGGAATGTTGGATCTCTCTGGCTGGAGCTTGCCTTTATCAAGCACTTGGAGATTGCTCACAAACATGTTGTTCCAGACAGTCAGGGAGCTGAACTAGGAAGAACACCAATACGGAGGCAAGTGCTATGTTTATAACACAGGGACACTAGATTTTGATATAATATCTAAGAAGAGCAAGTTGTTTGTTAGGCTGAAATGTTCTCTCTTGCTTCTGCTGTGCTGACTCCCCCAAGAGCACATTCTCAGCATACCTTATTCTACTTCTGAGTCTAAACTTGAACTCTAGAGCCTGACGACTCCTCTTGTTTTAGAAAATTTTATTATACCACCATGAGTTATACAATTACAAAGTTGCTCGTGATTGGGTTTCAGTCATACAGTGTTCTGGCACCCATCCCTCCACCAGTGCACATTTCCCACCACAATGTCTCCTGATTCTCTCCCCACTCCCCTAACTCTATAGAAGGCACTTTTAATCCTCCACTTCCTCCTCTTTCTTCTTTCTCCCCTTACACATTGTGGCTTCCAATACATGCTTTTAGGGGTTCTCATGTATATCCCTTTGCCTACGTTCAATGCTCAGTTCTAGTCTGATATTACCATTTCCAGCAATTATTAGCACAGTCATTCCAGAAATTATTAGCACGATTATTAGCACTTCTCTATCTTACCTAACCTCTGACCCCCACACACTTGTGGAAGATTCCAACCACTGACAAGTCCTCCTGGTCCATGTCTTGCCTGACCTTGGATATTAGTATCACACATTTTTATATACCTCAAATGAATGCAGCTGATGACCCCATTTGAACCCTTGCTCTACCCCTTGCAGAGGTTACTTCGCTGCTCTGTGCTCCATTTCCTCGTCTCAGGATAGGTGAGATCATAATCACATTCACCTCTAGGGCCGGGTTAGTACCTGTGAACTGGTGCATGGAAGATGTTTATCAATGTTAGTGGGACTGTGTAGACTGTAGACCTCCTCCTCTTTGAGGCTGTGTTCTGTAACCAACACAACCCTGAGACCCAGGATGGATCGAGGATACACATTCCACAGGTAGGAAACAATCTTGCAGATTGCCTCAATTTTGAGGAATCCCCAAAATGTATGAGGCAAGTGTCCTCGGGTCTTCTACTTACCTTGAGCGGTAACCCCAGGCAAGGTCCTGGTCTGGTAGGAGACTGGGTGAGAAAACTTTGTTTTCTCACCTTCACAGACAGATGGGTCGGAAATCATCTTCGAAGAAAATAAGTATAGGGCCAGAGAAATATTAAAGCAGGTAGGGTGCTTGCCTTGCCCATGGCTAACCTGGGCTTGATATTTGTCATCCCATATGATTCCCAGAGCCAGGAGTAATTCCTGAGCACCAGAAGTGTGGCCTACACCCCAAATAAACAAATAACCCAGTGTAATTCATATAATGTAGTTCTGTCTAATTCTCCAAAATAAAGGCTCTATATGCTTCTGCCTGCCACAAACCTGCTGCCCATCACAAACCTCACAACTTTCTGGTATCTTTGCTATTGGAATCTGCTCATCTTGGAGAACTCCATATGGAAAACAGGTATTTGAACAGCTTGACATGTAGCCACATTGCCCATTTCCTGCTGTTGGTGCCGTCTACACTCTGGGACCCAGGGAAGATAAAACCTACATATAGTTTGGACTCCCATGACTAGTGCACAAGCTTCTAAATCATGTGATGTACTGGGCAGCGGCATTTGACAGACAGGTGTGAAGTCTCGGGATGGAATTCGCCCTCCGTTCCTGAGGAAACAAAACACGTGGGCTTGGTTCTGTATAATGTGATTTCCGGTCTTAAAAGCACCAAATGAATTCCAGCAGTGTGTGACGTTTTTCACTGTTGCTTCAGTCACTGAGCACGTATTGATCATCCCCCTCTCTGTGTGCCAGATGATTTTCCTTCACATGCCAGGCCCTTGGCGGGACCGATTTCAGAGATGAGTAACAGATGATCCTGGTCCTTCTCTTCCAAGAGTTGTTGGTCTGGGGAGGCATCAAACATACAGACAAATACGGGATACTTCCACGTACTCAGTGTTGATCAGAGACATGAAGTCTGTGTCAGGGGACACGCAGAGGGCTCATATGTACCTGAAGAAGACTATTGGATTGACAAAAGGATGAGACAATGTTACATGTAAAACATTTTTTTTCTTTTTGGGTCACACCTGGTGATGCTCAGGGTTACTCCTGGTGGTACTCAAGGGACCATATGGGATGCCAGGGATTGAACCCGGGTCGACTGCTTGCAGGGCAAACTCCTTACCCACTGTGCTATTGCTCTGGCCCCTACATGTAAAACTTGAAGGGAAATACTAAGGGACCAATGAGAGAGAGAGAGAGAGAGAGAGAGAGAGAGAGAGAGAGAGAGAGGGCAACTCCATCCAGGCAAAGGAATGAATGTGAATAAGCATGCAGAGGACCCAGGATGGGTCTGACTTGTCTGAGGACAGTGCATCAGTCAGGAGTGGTAGTGAAGGGGAAGAGAAGAATCTGAGGCTCACCAGATTGGATGATACTAACAAGGTAGGGAAGAGATGTATTGTCTAAGTTCAGGGTTGTGGTTTGTTTGGGGAAACTGGCCAATATTTATAAGATATTGAGGCAGAGTTGGCAAGACTAGATAAGAAAGGAAGTCAATGGGAGAGATTGAAACTGTTGAGGAAGAACATTTTGGAGAGTGTAGAGGCCACCAATGCTTTGCCAACCCAAACTGCTCCCACCTCCTGACAAAAACCAACACACTAGTTCTCTGCCCCTATTGAGCGCATGATCCTTACAAGACGCCATTTTTTTTTTTTTTTTTTTGCTTTTGATCACACCCAGCGATGCTCAGGGGTTACTCCTGGCTGTGCACTCAGGAATTACACCTGGTGGTGCTCAGGGGATCATATGGGATGCCTGGGATCGAACCCGGGCCGGCATGGGCCGGCCGCCTGCAAGGCAAATGCCCTACCCACTGGGCTATCTCTCCGGCCCCGACGCCATTTTGTTTTAATGGACATTCTTGCCTTAGTTATGATGATGGTTATATGAATGCCAGAGACAAGCTAGTTCAAGCCTATTGTCTTCTTATTTTACTCTCTCCACACTGTCCAGCGTTAGGCCAGCACAGGGATAAGCAAGCTAAATATGAGATCTTCCCTGATTATTCAGAACTTTGAGTTGGCACTAAGGGAAAAGGGTATTTTCCCTCTGGTTACTGAATCAGTGAAGTTGCTCATGGTTGTTTGTGGAAGAAGTCAGTCTTCAGTAGAGAGAAGTTGAAACTAACATATAGGGAAAAGCAGATCTGTGCCTGTGTTTCTTGGGTTTGGTTCATCTGGTCCAGTTGAATACTCTTATTTTTCCATAAGCTAGGACCACAACAGAGTCCTGCCCCAGCAAGAAAGGGCATTAACTCACTTCTCAAGTTCAAGAAGTGGATTTTGCCTCATTCTGTCACCCAGCTCTTCTTAGCCATTCAGAATTGATCTCCCAGCTGGGAGATGGAGGCGTGTGTCCTGTTGGTTGAGAGGAGAGGGCTACTGTCCGTCTCCAGGAGTGCACTGCCTTTGGGGCCCACAGTGACCCACACTTGCCGATAGCCACCACGTTCATCTCCAACAACATATTCTTGGAAAACCCTATAAAGCTGAAAGACTGCACAAAAAGGTCCTTGAATCCATCTCTCCACCCTGAGCCAGACTGGATGCTACAACCCAGAATTTCATGCGTGGAAATCAGATGTTCCAAAACAAAGAAACAGAATAAAACAAAAAAATATGGTGGATTTCTGCTCTCCAGCTTTTTTGAGGAAAGGCCAGAGGGGTGAGATTTCAACCCAAGCATAAGATGGTCTCAGGCAGGCACCAGGAAACTTAGTGCAGTTTCAGGGTGCAGAATGGATGGACAGACAAGCCTGTCCTTGCGGAGCCTTATACACCCCCAACAGCAGGAATGAGATAGCAAAGGGAGCCAAGGGGCATGTCAGGGAGAGGCTACATGGGCTGCTCCGCTCTGCACCTCCTATGCACCTAGAAACCCCCACCATGGGCAGATCTGCATGCACCTTGAGACTTATCATTTCTCATGAAACTTGTTGCAGGGGATGCTGATGTCTTAGCTCCAGGAAAAATGACCTTCAGGGCGGTGCTCATGTCTAGGTGGCTCTTTGCCACCGACTAGACATTTGATATTTCTGGAGTGAAAACATCAGAATCAGATGAATTGTGTCTTTGGGATTCCTCAATCCATCATCTGCTTTTGTGGTTATTTTTTCATCTTCTTCCACCTTTCAGCGCCCTTCCTGTTTCCATAAAGCTCTCTCTTCCGGTTCAGACATCTCAGGCTACCTCCTGGGGCCGGACGCCATTTCACCTTCCTTTGCAGATTGAACTCATCCATCACTCTTGCATGGGAATTCCTTAATCACAGACTAATAGCTTCCACTTATGGTCATTATTTTAATGATGACTCACAACTCTATGGGCTAGGCAGCCCCATCCCAATTTTGCAAAGAAGTTTGGAGAGAATGTGGCATCTCCAAACTCAAACAGGTCATGAGGATATAGACTCACATCTGTCTTGGTCCAAAACCTTCCACTCGACATGATCTATCCATCTTTCTATCACCTGCCCACTCACCTATCATCCACCGATTTCTATCATCATACCCATTCACTATCCGTCTATCTATGCATCCATCCATCACCATGTATGTATCCATCCACTCATCAAATATCCACATAGTCATGAATCTATCATCCATCCATCCATCCGTCCATCCGTCCGTCCATCCATCCATCCATCTTCTCATTCATTTTTATCCATCCATCATCCACCCATCACCCATGCATTTATATCCGACCATATATCCATGCAAATCTCCCCCTCCTTCTCTATTGAGGAGGAGAGTAACTGCATTCAAGATCAGTCCTGATACAAGTTTCCCAACTTGGCTTGACCTACCCCAGCTACATTTTAGTGCTGGCAAAAGCAGGTAGATTCCCAGTCGTCTACTTTGCTAGGCAGTTGGCAAATGCCAGAAGCCACAGATAGCCCTTCTGTGGGCTTCTGTCATGTATGCACATGACACTGCCTTGCAACCTTGGCTGCTACTATTTCATCAAACGCAGCATTAATTTTCATCGCCTTCCTCCTGGCCTGTGAACTACTAGAAGTCGAATCTGTCAGTGGCAGAATTGACAATTTGTTCTCTACTCCTTCAGTTGCATTTGTTCTCTGTTTGGACATGATTCCATGGTGGGAAACTCTGTGGGAGACCTGGGTCTCAGCCGACTAAGGCCAAGATGTGTTGAGGCTGTCTTTGAAACAACGACTCCTAGAAGCCCGAGGGCCCACTACACTGACTTCTTCCCATGAATCTTCTGGGCTAAAGATGTTGCTCAGTCAAGCTCTTTTGGAAGAAAGTTATAAATTCCTTCCCTGAAGTTGTGGTGTAATGCACTGGGGAAATGTGGTTTTATTTGTACCTGATTTTCCTGGGTCATATAAATCACCCCAAAGCAATGGTCTATTGAAGATGTGTGTTTCCATAGCTAGAAAGACTCTTGAGGCATTATTTAGGGCAGGAATTAAACCTGGTCTTGGGTGGGGGGTGATTAAGATGGCATATGAGAGCGTCTTCAGGCTTTTTTGCTTTCCAGCCGTCCTTTGTCTCGTTTCCAGCAAGTTCCATTCTTCATGCATAAGGACAGCAGGATTTGGGACTTGATAATCCTCCCCATCATCCTGTTAGTGTTTGAGGTCACACTTCCTGGCTGTTCTCAGAGCTCTGCCTTCAGGGGTTACTCCCGGAAGTGCTCAGAGGACCATATGAATTTCCAGAAATTGAACCAGGGTTGGCCATGTGCAAGGCAAGAAACTCATCCCTGGCTCCTAGACTTTGAACTTGCTGAAGGCAAGGCCAGTGCATACATCTGCCTACCCAGGCACTGATTCCAAAGTCAACAGCCTGGGCTGATTTGCCTTGAGCACTGCCAGGTCACGGGCCCCTCTGTGCTCTGGCTCCATTCATCCCTGTCTGCCCCAGCCATGGCAATACTTGCATGTGTTCCTATGTGTCATAAACTCAGAAACCTGCCTGGATGCAGAACCTTGCATCTAATACCATCCTGGCCCACAGGAGGCTAAATTCACGTGTGTGAGCAAATAGTAGTAACCCCTTTAACAGTCGCTGCAGAATTCTTTTTCCAGGTACCTCTGGAACTTAAAAAAAAAAAGTTAGAAACTTATTAAAAGAGAAAATTGGCAGCTGTTGACAAGGTGGCCTAGGTGGAAATGCTATGGTTTGGGGGGTGGCGTTTATGACAATAGCGCTCCTCCCAGTCCTTTATTCCTGTGTCTGTCCTTCCTATTCACCAGCAATGAGCGCTCTCCGCTCTTTTCTGCTCACAGAGCCGCCAGGCCTGACTTCCACTAGAGGGCGCCCTGAGCTTGGCAGATCCCACAATCGACACGAAAAGGGGGACCCGTTCCCCGCTGGATTTTCTAAAGAGGAGTCTAGCTTTGTCTCCCTAGGAGAGTTCTTGGTACCTCTTCTGTTTTCACCTCCTGGTGCCTGCCATCCTCAGGGAGAACGGGGTTATGGGATTGTGGGTCCAACCCCTTCCCCTTTTCATCCTGACTCTTATGATCTCAAACTTTAATAAAGGCTTGCAGTGTTGTGGCCAGAGAGCTAGTACAGAGCTGCAGGAACTCTGCCATTGCATGGTCCCCCGTGCATGGTTGGGTGTGCTTAGAGCACCACCTATAATCCCTGGCACCACGGGGTTCAAACAATGCCATATGCTGCCAATCTCCTGGGCACCACTGGAGACCTCCGAGGGCCGCCTCAGCCAGCCACAAATGACGTAGCATGTCAATCCACGTATTTAGAAAAGACCAACACAAGCGTGTGCTCCCTCAGGCAGTGCCTAGGGTCATCGGAGCTCCCGAGTGTGGCACATTGACCTAAGCGTGTCCTCCAGCTATATGTCTGTGCCAGCTGGACAGGAGCACCGGAAGGAGCAGTACGGAATCTGTGTGCTGACACACACCTTCGCTTAAAAGACAAGCATCACTTCCGTGTTCTGTTGCTCAACACCGTCTAACGCGTCCCTTCTCCGGCTGCCTGCTGTGACTGGTTTCCAGAACTTCCATCATGCCAGCTGCTTGGTGCAGTTCAGTGTCTGTTCATGCGTGAAGGAGAAGAAAAGGGGACATTGGTTCCACCTCCTGTTTTGCCAGCATGAGCCGTTTTCCAGAGCAGAAAGACTGAGTGTTGGAGCCCATGTCGGCCAGGGAGAGCTCCCTTCTGCAGACTCAAGAGGAGGAAGGGGGTGATGGGATTGTGGGTCAGGACCTTCACTGGCCTCCTGCTATCACATTTCTTTCTGCTTCAAGATCTCTCCTGTGGGCTGGAGAGATAATACAGCATGTAGGGCGCTTCCTTGCATGCAGTTGATCTGGGTTCTATCCCTGCCATCCCATATGGACCCTGAGCACAGAGCCAGGAGAAAGCCCCGAGCACTGCTGGGTTTGACCACCACCCACCCCCGCCAAAGAAAGATTAAAAGTTTCCCCCGTGACACGTGCTCTCCTCTCGCTGGCTCTGTTCGTTCCCCCTTTGGTCCTCACTGCTCTGACTCTGTATTCTCTAATCCGGATCCGAACTCGCTTTGCCCATCTGCTTCTCTTCCTTCTGCGTGCCAATGCCCAGCGCAGATGGGTCATCCATGCCCTTAGCCACTGCCTGACAGAGAGCCTGGCCTGCTGGCTGTTCTGAAGGGCAGAAGGACAGGGAACCGCGGGTATGTGAGGAGAGGCAGTTAAAGGAGCAGGACCCAGCAGTTACAGTGGCACGTTCCGAAATGGGGCCCTGCCATTGTGACGGACAAGCCACCCACGGCTCAGAACTGCGAGAGTGTGATGTGCTGCCTCAGGCGCACCCCTCACTCATGCTAACCCACTTCAGTTTGCATGATATGGGGTCACAGGGGCCAGATTTAGTGTGTAAAAATGCAGGATGGCTGCCTAGGCAGTATTTGGGGGATACTTATACTAAGGGATTATTTATTGCTTCCCTGAAATAATTCCAATTAAATTGGGAATATCATATTGTATTTTCTAAAATCTTCCTACTTTGTAGATGAGAACAGAGACACAAAGAGACTCTGTGTGTGTGTGTGTGTGTGTGTGTGTGTGTGTGAGGGGTTGGGGCAATGGCTTGAGTCACACATATCATTTTATTTATAAATACCTATTCCTTACTTTTTAGTGAGAACAGAGATACAAACAGACTGTGTGTGTGTGTGGGGGGGAGTCATACCCAGTGGTGCTTAAAGCTTTCTCCTGGTTTGTGCTCAAGGATCACTTCTGGTGGTGCTCAGGGGACCATATGCGGTGCCAGGGATTGAATCTGGCTTGGCTGTACCAAGGCAATTGCCTTAAGCCCTGTACTATCTCTCCAGAGCACAAAGGCAGTTGGCTGAGAGGCCGAAGCTGGGAAGTAACAGAACAAGCCGTGCTGCTGTTCCCAGAGCTCCCAGTCACTAAACTAAACATCCTCTGTAAACCTGTCTTTACAGCCAGCACCGCAGACATATACGTAAACATTTAGAGACAAATAAAATTGGGCTCTCTGCACTTGTCCTTTGTTAAAAAGTGTAAATCAAATACTAAAGTGTTCTTCAATGGGGTAGCAGCAATTAGAGTCAGACAAGATGAAGATCTCAGGGAAAATCTGAGCTGGAAAATTTGTTTTTTTTTGGGGGGGTGGGGTGTACGCCTGGGGTGGGTGTGTTTTGGCCATACTCAGTATTGCCAGGGCTTATTCCTGGCTTGGTGCTCAGGGATTACTCCAGGAAGTGCTTGGGGTTCAGGTGTGATATTAGCGGTGTGCAAGGCAAGCTTAATCCCTGTACTATCTCTGAGTTGAGAAGCTTGAATATCAAGTCCTCTTAACTGTTTAAAGGGCTCTTCTCTAAGGAAAGGGGAGCAGAGAACCTTAATGGGGTAAGAGAAGTGACGGGTGCTCCTCGAACAGAGGACGAAGAGGAAAGTGATCAGGGAATTACTTTCCTTGAGGCTGGCTTCAGGCTCTAGGGAGAGATTTCCTCATCACAGAAACGTCTTTGGATCACACCCCGCCGGGCACAGGGAGCCTGGCTGCAGGGCACTTCTTGGCCTGCAGAGGGCAGCCTGGCTGCTCTTCACAGCCCAGAGCACAGCCCGCGACGCCCCTGGCTACTCAGGGAGAAGCAGAAAAGTGTAAGATGGGGGGGTTTGAGGGGGGGTCCGAAGCGATAGCAGAGCGGGAGGGCGTTTGCCTTGCACGCGGCCAACCTGGGTCCGATCCTCGGCATCCCATATGGTCCCTGGGTGGACACAAAAAAATAAAAAATAAGAAAAGACAGACAGACAGACAGGAAGGAAGGAAGGAAGGAAGGAAGGAAGGAAGGAAGGAAGGAAGGAAGGAAGGAAGGAAGGAAGGAAGGAAGGAAGGAAGGAAGGAAGGAAGGAAGGAAGGAAGGAAGGAAGGAAAGAGATAGAACAAGAGAGAAAGAAAGAAAGAGAGAGAGAAAGAGAAAGAAAGAAAAAGAAAGAAAGAAAGAAAGAAAGAAAGAAAGAAAGAAAGAAAGAAAGAAAGAAAGAAAGAAAGAAAGAAAGAAAGAGATAGAACAAGAAAGAGAGAAAGAAAGAGAGAAAGAGAGAAAGAGAGAAAGAAAGAAAGAAAGAAAGAAAGAAAGAAAGAAAGAAAGAAAGAAAGAAAGAAAGAAAGAAAGAAAGAAAGAAAGAAAGAAAGAAAGAAAGAAAGAAAGAAAAGAAAGAAAGAAAGGGAAGAAAGGGAAGGAAGGAAGGGAGGAAGGAAGGGAGGGAGGAAGGAAGGGAGGGAGGAAGGAAGAGAAGAAAGGGAAGAAAGGGAAGGAAGGAAGGGAGGGAGGAAGGGAGAGGGAGGGAGGAAGGAAGGAAGAAAGAAGAAAGAAAAGAACGTGTAAGATGGAAAAGGCCCTGGATTCTCTTCCAAGGGACCCTCCCAGGCTCCCTTGTCAACACCTAACGCCAAGCCAGCTGGCAAGAGAGAAAGACACCCAGGTCCATTCCAACTGAACTTTGACCGTGAGAGTGAAGAAGGTGGGTTTGGAGCCGGATGACAAGACGCGGGCACTGGCCCAGATGGAAGGTACATTTTTCATCTCCCAAGATGGAAAAAAGCCCGAGACATCACCATGCAAACACACACACACACACACACACACACACACACACACACACACACACCACGCTGCACACGCACTCACGCTTGCACACACACCCCAAAATGTCTAACTTGTACTGAAACCACTCTAGGGCTGCAGGGAAACCGCACTGGGAAACTAGAAAGTGCTTTGGCTGCCAAGGCGCTGGTAAGCAAGACCAAACGTGGCCCGGAACTGTAAGGTCTTGCGTGACGCAAAGGCCTCTGCCAAAGATGCAGAGCTGAGAAATTCATTCCCAAACAAACTGAGTAAAGCCAAAACTGACCTCTCAAAAAATGCATTATTTCTCAGGGCGCTCATAAAGGAGGGTGATAAACATTTGCTAAGTTAGGTGTGGAACTCCGGAAATGGCCTCTGAACACTGGTCATTTCAGGAGAGCCTAAGAGCGATGACTCTGGAGACCGGCACAGACAAATGAGCTGTGAAGATCCGCTGCTCCCAGAAGAGATCCAGGCATTAGGGAGTAAAAGAGAAGCGCCTCAGGACGCCGGGGGGGGGGAGTCAGGCTCACCAGCTCCGAGCCATTCTCCACGCTCAGCGGCTCCTTTCCCCACAGAGCTTGACTTCATTGCCTCGCTGCAGCTTCTTTAATTGCCAAGTGTCTTCTCTGATTTGCTTTCTGGGCTGTCAGGTCGGCCAGGCCAAGTGCTCACTGACACTCGAGCTGGGCTGGCACTTTGCGCGGTTTTCTCTCGGCCTCTCTGCCGCGCGCACCCCCTCTGCCGCGCGCACCCCTCTGCCGCTCGCATCCCTCTGCCGCGCGCACCCCTCTCTGCCGCGCGCATCCCCTCTCTGCCGCGCGCACCCTCTCTCTGCCGCGCGCCACCCTCTCTGCCGCGCGCACCCCTCTGCCGCGCGCACCCCTCTCTGCCGCGCGCACCCTCTCTGCCGCTCGCATCCCCTCTGCCGCGTGCATCCCCCTCTGCCGCGCGCACTCCCCTCTGCCGCGCGCACTCCTCTCTGCCGCGCGCATCCCCTCTCTGCCGCGCGCACCCTCTCTGCCGCGCGCACTCCCCTCTGCCGCGCGCACCCTCTGCCGCGCGCATCCCCCTGCCGCTGCGCACTCCCCTCTGCCGCTCGCATCCCCTCTCTGCCGCGCGCACCCTCTGCCGCGCGCACCCCTCTCTGCCGCGCGCATCCCCTCTGCCGCGCGCACCCCTCTCTGCCGCGCGCATCCCCTCTGCTGCGCGCGCCCCCCTTTCTGCCGCGCGCATCCCTCTGCCGCGCGCACCCGCCCTGCCGCGCCCGCCGCCCTGCCGCGCGCACCCCGCCCTGCCGCGCGCATCCCCTCTGCTGCGCGCACCCCTCTGCCGCGCGCCCCCTCTGCCGCGCGCCCCCCTCTCTGCCGCGCGCCTCTGCCGCGCGCATCCCCTCTGCCGCGCGCACCCTCTCTGCCGCGCGCACCCCTCTGCCGCGCGCACCCTCTCTGCCGCGCGCACTCTCTGCCGCGCGCACCCTCTCTGCCGCGCGCACCCTCTCTGCCGCGCGCATCCCTCTGCCGCGCGCATCCCTCTCTGCCGCGCGCATCCCCTCTCTGCCGCGCGCATCCTCTCTGCCGCGCGCATCCCTCTGCCGCGCGCACCCCTCTGCCGCGCGCACCCCTCTGCCGCGCGCGCACCCCCTCTGCCGCGCGCCACCTCTCTGCCGCGCGCACCCCTCTGCGCGCGCGCACCTCCCTGTGCCGCGCGCACCCCTGTGCCGCGCGCATCCCCTCTCTGCCGCGCGCACCCCTCTGCCGCGCGCACCCCTCTCTGCCGCGCGCATCCCTCTCCGTAGAGCACGTGCCTGTTGCCAAGGTCAGTTCAGGGACGCCCTTCTTTCTCGGGCCGTCACTGCCTGCGCTGGCAGTCTTGTCTTATTTAACGAGACATATACCCTCCCATCAACACACTGGCTGCTTAAGAACGAAGTCCACGCTGTTGTGTGGGTCTGAAAAGGCCGCCCTAGCTTTGCCTAGTGTTCTGCGTTCACGCGCTTCTTTAAATTTGGCATCAATCTTCTCCAACTTCTCTTTCAAACGCTTAAGTGAGTTTTACACATTTTATAGCTCTAATATTTCCTTGGAAACCAGTATAGGATAGTACTATGAATAGTGTATCTTTTTTTGGGGGTTGGGGAGAGCAACCAAGTAATGCTCAGGAGCTCCATTTAGGGGGAGCCCATGAGTGATTGCCCGCCAGCTGGGCGTAGCTGTAAGCTGTGAGGCGCTACTGCGCATGCGTCTCTCTGACCCCTCCCTGACGCTGGGGCCTTTTAGGGCTGCACTCTGATGTTCCAGGGGCCTGTGGTGCCGGGAATTATACACAGGTCTGGCACACAGAGGCCTGTTCCCTAACTTTTGTACTATCTCCCTATAGTCTAGTGCTTTAAAGCATGCATTTATCCAAGAAACAACTTTCATCTTTATCAGATGACTTTGGCGAGTTTCGTTTAAAAAATAGATTTTTTTATTTACAATAACGATCAATAACCACTTGTATGGACATAATTCCAACACTACACCCAACACCAACTTTTTTTTTTTTTTTTAGGTCATACCCGGCAATGCTCAGGGGTTTCTCTTGGTTCTGCACTCAGGAATTACTCCCTGGCGGTGCTCAGGGATTTCTCTTGGTTCTGCACTCAGGAATTACTCCTGGCGGTGCTTCGGGGGACCATATGGGATGTCGGGGATCGAACCCTGGCCGGTATGGGCAGCGCATGCAAGGCAAACGCCCTACCCGCTGGGCTATCGCTCCGCCCCACCCAACACCAACTTATCCATCTCCTTCTCCCCGTCCTCTATTCCTTCTCACTCCCCACTTCTCCCACCCTGGCTTGGATCAGTCCCCCTGTTAGTTGCCTTTGAATCTTTTTTTGCTACCTCGATGTGTGTTGCAGGACACCTAAAAGCCTAGGCCTCTGCATCTGCCCTGGATTGCCTCCTGCCGGTCACTTCATAGATAGGGGATAGTCTGAATGTGGCATCTTATCTGACCATGTATTCTGTACTGGCTGGTATAAATATTCTCTCATGCTACCACAATCATCGTGGGACTAGCTAGATCTTACCAGCATATTTGCCTGGCCACGTTGGATCTCTAAGTAATTAGACCAGAGAGAAATGCTGTTTGCCTCCAAGCAAGCAAGCATGGCTCCCTGATAACTCAAAGGCAACTAAAATACAAAACAACCGTGGAGTAGACGAGACTCTTGTGAAGGCTTGGAGAAATATATAACTGGCATTTAGTATTAGTCTTGGTACAGAGACATGCCATCTCAGAAACCCCCTTCTCTACCCTATAAAGGCAATTCCAGGCAGATCTTAGCTTAAGATATTAGGTGAGGTGCTGGGAGAAATTACCTGAGGGCATTTGATCCTTCCTGCCAGGGGAAGTTACATTTAGCTTATAGCTTCTCCCAGCTCTGCTAGGAGGCTTTTAATTAGCTCTGGGTCCTTGTAAACAACCAGATGGTCTCTTGAAGTTGCTACATTCTATGGAGCTGTTTTCCTGTTTTCATCTCTAGATAGCCCAGCCCAGAATGGGCTGGGCTGGGGAGGTCAGGCGGATTTCTAGCTATAAAATAAGCTGCAAAAAGAAAGAAGCTCTCTCTTTTTTTTCCCCCTTTTGCCATTTTGGCTTCCCTTGGTGTTTTGCTTCTCCATCCTCTCCATTCTCTGTTGGGCCTCAACACGTGGTGGCAACCATCTTGGCCTACACCTGGCTGGGGCCTGGCTGGGAACCCAGAGTCCTGAGGTTTTCCCTGCTCTTGGATTGTATATTGGATCCTGTGATAGTAAAGCCCTTTTAAAACTGCATCAGACTCCTGAGTCTTCATCCATTCCCTGCCGGCTCGGAGGTAGAAGGGAACTTCGCTTCCCGACACTGTCGGGGACCCCCGGGGCGGCTCCCCAACAGATGTGTATCTTTAAGTGCCACATATGAGAGAGATCAGTCAGTATATTAACTATCTGCACTTAGTTTCCTATCTCTAAAATGAACAGAATAACAGTCTGCGTATGTATTTGTCATCACTTGATCACTTGATTACTTGAATCCCGTGATTCATCGATTTGCTCAAGCGGGCGCCAGTAACATTTCCATTGGGCCTATCATGTGCCAATGTAGCCCAATGGCATCTGGTTGATTCAGGAATACAAAGAGCCTCAAACCGTTCCTTCAGGGTCTTGACAAGGAAGTCTGACCATCTTGTAGGTGGGCGGCCACGTGATCTTTTGATATCCCGTGGGATCCACATGGTAACGGCTCTAGTCCAGCGGTTGTCTCCAAATCGCATTACATGTCCAGCCCATCTGATTTTCTATGCCTTGGCAAACGAGACAGCGTCCCTGATTCGGAATTGCGACGGAGGTCAGAACTCCAGATTCCTTCTCTCACTTGAGTGAGGCATGATATTCCAAGCATAGCTCTTTCGATTTGTAGTTTATGATTGTATTTGTCATACAATCATAAAATACCAGGCATTAGACGAGGCAAGAAAATGTGACCTATTTCCTGGAGGAAAAAATAAATCAATAGATGTGAGTAAATATGAGAGAGTGGCAGTGAGATTAACAGAAAAGGGTTATGAATGACTGATATATCTGTGCTAAAGACATAAAGATAAACCTGAGTATATTGAAAGGAAAATGGAATATGAGAGAGAGAGAAAGAGCGAGAGCACCAATTAGAGAACAGATAACGAGGCAAGTTATGTATCTACTTAACAATTTTTGGCTTTTTTTGGTGGGATCACACCCAGAGATGCTCAGGGGTTACTCCCTGGCTCTGCACTCAGTAATTACTCCTGACAGTTCTCAGGGAACCATATGGGATGCCGGGATCGAACCCAGTTTGACTGTATGCAAGACTCTCCCTGCTGTACTATTGCTCTGGTGCCTCTACTTAACAACTTGAATTAGCATTAAACACTGCCTTCAAATTTCAGGTCCAAATGGCTTTGCCATGAAATATCTTTTAAAAAACTAAGAAAAATGAATACAAATACTAAATAAATGTTGCTATAAAGCAGAAAAGAAAGATCGTTTCCTAACTCATATTATGCATTGAACATAATTCTAATACTAAAACTAGACAAATTTATTACTGGGAAGCTACACCAATATTCTTCATGAACACAAGCGCACTAATCTTCAACAAAAAATTTAGCAAATTGAGCCTAGCAGTAATACAAAAAGACTCAATATCATGGCAAAGTGAAGTTCATCTTGGAAATTAAATATTCATTTCAAAAGCCAAGTAATATAATTCATCATATTGATAGATTTAAAGAAAAGAACTAGGGAGATAACTCAGAGGTTAGGGGTACAAATATGCTTTTCAGGCAGGAAACCTGGGTTTGATCCCCAGCGCTGTATGTGCCCAAAGCACTGCCAGATGTCGTTTTCAGCCTCTCCTCTACCCCGCCCCCAGCATGGCAGGGCCAGAGAGAAGTACATTAAGGGACTTTGAGTATGGAACTCTCTGGCCCAGTTCACTGGGTTGGCAGAATAGCACCAGAAGTCAATCCTGGGTCTCCAGATCTCTATCTGGGCATCTTCCTCCAATGATAGACCACAAGGAAAACCTGTGATGATCTCAATAGATGCAGAAAAAGGGCTGGAGAAAACAGAAAACCCCCAAGCATTCAATAGAGTCCAATGAGCATCTCCAGGAGGGATCCCTTGGTTTAAAACTGGAATAAACCCTAAGCACAGTCTAGTGTGGTCAAAAAAAACAATCCCTTCCCTTTCCAAAGACAAAAATGGTCCAGGAGCCATGATGCTGCAATGATTTAGTAGAATCTACCGGCCCCAATTCTGAGAAGGCTCCAGAGTTGTCAGCTCAGACCAAGTACCTTTGAAGATTCAGCAACCTCAAGTTCTTTCACTGTATAATTATTTTGTTTTGGGGCCTCAGCCAGTGATGCTCAGGTGTTTATCCTGGCTGTGCAGGAATCATTCCTGGCCATATAACTTTTACACTGCATCATATTCCATACTTAAACGTAGCACTATACATTTTAAAACCTCTACAAGAAAGTCTAAGTATCCAGTTTCGTGACCCTGAGCAGACAAAGCTAAGAATAAGAAGCGTCAGGACAAAAGCATCCAATGAACTAAACCACATAAAAATTCATAACCTTGCTCGTGGGAAGGCAGCGTCAAGAAAATAAAAAGACAAATTAGAGATAAGTAAAAATATTTTCGAAACCTGTATCTGAGAAGGAAATTGCACCAGAATAAAAATAGAAGATAAATGGGCTCAATTTTCAAACAGTGCGCCCGCCAACGGAAAAAAAAAATGAATGGCAAATAAGCGCAGAGAAGATGAGCAACGTTATTTACTTGTTAGGGAATTTCAAAAGAAAGCTGCAGTGAGGTACCAGCTGACATGGAAGAACCTGATGCTCTGCAGTGTCCGCAGAGACGTGGGGATACCTGAATGCTCGTATGTAGCTGTGAGAACACAGAAATGAGGCCATTGCTTCAGAAATCAATTTGGCATTTTCCTAAAAAAAAGAAAAGAAAAGTAGAGAAAGGTGTGATATGATAGAACCATCTCAGTCTCCCCTATTTATTCAACTAAACTTAAAACCTGTGTTCACATAAAAACATACTCATACATGGATTTTCTTAGAAGCGTTATTCATGAGACACTTGAGTTGGAAACATCCCAAGTGTTCCTCAATTGGCAGTTAATGGACAAATTGTGATACCTGAAGGGAACTGGTACACATTTAGTATAGAATTCTGGAAAATTATGGTAAGTAAAAGCAGAACTAAAAGACCGCCCCAAGTCAGAGAGATAAGAGAGATAGTACATGAGGGCATTTGCCTTGCATGTGCCTACATAGATTCAATCCCCCCACCACAGATGTTCCCCTGTTGGGGATGCCTGGGGCCCCCAACAGTATTGGGGTTCGAGGTTCCCTGATCACGTCAGGGAACGATGGCCAACGGACAAAATCCATGAGCATCCAAACAATCCAAAAGGTTACTTTTCACCTGCAGTTGAATATTATCAAATCTAGATTGTCCTTGGGGCAATCACTGTATCACTGTCTTCCCGTTCATCCTCGATTGGCTCGAGCAGGCACCAGTAACATCTCCATATGACCTGTCTCCTGCAAGTAGAGCCCAAGGGCACCTGCTTGCTCCAGGAACATAAAGAGCCTCAAACCATTCCATCAGGTCATGGGAATGAGGTCTATAATTGTTACTGGTATCTAGCATATCAAATATGACACGGGTAGCTTGCTAGGCTCTGCCG